>BGPR01002759.1:0-60122 GCA_013235015.1 Araneus ventricosus | reverse complement strand
TAAAATAGTTTTGCTGCTTGTTCACGTCATCTTCTTCTGAGACAAACAGACATCTAAAATCTGTATGAAATTTTTAAAAACTCTGCTTAAATTTATTTTAACTTACTTTACTTGCGGCTACAAGTATCAACCATATAATAAGTTTCTAATAAAAATCGACAAAGAATAAACACTTAACCGCTTAAGGACATAACTCGAGTTAACTCGTTCCAAGTTCCGTAGGTTTGCAAGGCAATTCAAAATAAGTCGGTCCTTAAGCGGTTAATATTCGACTCGATTTTCTGCGGTACATTTGAAATTGGTCGTTAAAGGAGACAGTTGCGTTGCCCCCTGACAATGGAAATGTTGCGACGTGGAAAACCTTGCAAAAACGCTTTGTTATGTATTTATACCTTTAACTGATGCCTTGAATATTGTTCGAAATGATACTTCAGGAATCTTTGTCCACCAAAAATATCATTTTCATCATTTTAATGCAGATAGTTTTGCTGCTTGTTCACGTCATCTTCTTCTGAGAGAAACAGACATCTGAAATCTGTTTGAAATTTTTAAAAAAAACTCTGCTTAAATTTATTTTAACTTAACTTACTTGCGAATTATTTTATTATTCGTTTTCTATTTGGAAAAATTAAACAATTAAAAACTATATATTTTACCAGGAAGGATTTCATGTGTTGCGAATTAAAAGAAAAAAAACTAACATAGGAAAAAAACAAAAAGTAAGGATTGCTTCTCCATTTACTTTTTAATTATTTCACTGTTCAAATGCCAATTTCGAGAACATCTAGCAATACTTTCAGAAGTCGTCCTTGAATACTTAAACAAAGGAAAAAACTTAATCATGATCAATGATCCATAAGATAATTCTTTAGTTTCCGAGTTTTGGTAATTTAAAATGGATGTCTAGTTACGAAAAGCTGGGTCGTATTCAGGGCCGATAATTCGGTCTGCCCAACTGTGTTTTTTCTATGCAGCTCCTTTTTTTAAGTTTAATTTCATAGGATATATAATGGAGATATTTTAAAAATATATTCTTATTTTAAAATAATACTGAATTTCAACGTAAGGAAATGCAAGTCAGTGATGTTATTACTCTTTTGCAAAAATTTGAAAGTAGCCATTTCATGCCAGAGGCGCTACACCAACTTCATTTCAGCATCCGTCATGATTCTTACAGAAAGCGGCGGAAAAACAAGACTTCCACAGCACTGCATAACAAAACGTGCAGTCAGATATTAAATGACAAGCCTAATTACGTTTGTCTTGTGACTTTGGCTTCACGCGGATTGCTTTGCAGTTAGATATGATGCTAGTACATCACTTGTGCATGTATCATTCTGAACACACGGGATTTCATGAACTCAGTTGGCCTAGGATTGCCCTTGACTGCAATTGGAAGTTAAAGAAAACTTTCGTGAAAAATAATCGATGTATGCTTTGAGAAAGTTAAACTTCCAATGAATTGTGCTAGAAAATTAAGCAGCTTATCAGAAAGAAAATTCTTGACGTAATATCCCTCCTAAAATGCCAAAGGTTAACGGAATGAGAAAGAAATTAAGACTGGAAACTTCAAAGAACAATACTCATGCAAAAAGAAGATGAAAAAATGATAATTGTTCAGGAAAATTAGGCTTCATCTTAGAAGGAACTTTCCTGGTATAACTATTTAAAAGTCAAAGGTGAATGAAATGCTGATGACATTAAGGTTGCGAAACTCAGAGAAACAATGTTCATTCAAAAAAGGAAAGAAATTTTCAGTCGACAGAAATATTTCTGCATTTGCTTATTATGAATGTACATTCACTGTCTTTACTGAAGAATTGTATAATTTCTTAATCCCACAGATGCCTATTGTTGGCGCCTGTATTGCCAAGATTTGTTTTTAACTGTAACATCAACGCCAGTTTGGCGGTTATTCTGTAAGAATGTTTGTTTGTGTTGGTCGGATGTCTCCATTCGGGAGAATCGTCTTCAATAAATCACTAAAATTTCGTTGAATTCGTTTAATTACTTTTGTTTGTTTACAGTCCATTAATCAAAAAGAACAAACACCTATTTTCTAAAGCATAAGCTCTAAGCTTTTTATTACTTTGTTTTTAATTTTGTTAGTTTCAACAGCTCGTGTTGTCCCCTTTTTTCAATGAATGGCTTCTCCATTTCATTGAATTTAGCAATTTGAAATATATAATAGCGAAATATCCTTTGTGTCATTAATAAGCACGCGTATTTTTAAGGGTGATATTTAATTATGTATTAACAATATATATATATATATATATATATATATATATATATTTATTTATTTATTTTTGTCTCAGATGTTTTCAAATCTTTAGCCTTTTTCATATCTCTTCTCCGATATTTCTATATTTCTCTGGCCCAAAGAAGCTACCTGACACATTGCGAAATCTAGAAAAGACTGCAATCAGAACAGAGCCCATATTTTAGTTAGCTTTTTATGCCCCTTCTTAAACATAGAATCTTGCAAGCTGTGTTGCTAGCAAATTATGTAACGCAAGAAAGAAAGAAATTTAGTGATTCTGTGCTTTCTGCGCTCTTTTCTGTCTTGAAAAGTAGGTTTTTCGGGACGAGAAAGTTCAGTTTCTTGGAACTTGTCTGTTTAAAAATTTTGCTTACTTTAATTCGATATGACATTCTCACAAATTTCTGTATTTTCAAGGATGGACAGAATCAACAAGAGTTTCCTTACAATATCAACACTCAATAAATCAAATAATTAGAAGGATGAACTGTCATGGCTCGTATTTTTGTTACTTTCTCTCATACGAAGAATAGAAAGTATTGTAATCATCAAAATTCTCGAGTTTTTGATGAAATTCCACTTTTTAGGCCTCTCACAGCCAGAAAAAAATCATTTTTGGAATAAGTCTGTCTATGGATACGAAGACTCAAAAATGCAACACGCCAGATGGATGGAATTTCGTATATCGTTTCATCAGTAGAATTGTTGATCTGTATAAAATTTTGGACCGAATCCTTCGCAGGTATGACTGTCTGTCTCCATGCTAGCAATGACTCAAAGCACAACAAATTAGAGGATTTAATTTCAATATGTGATCTTTACACCTAAATTGCAGATCTATGTTCAAATTTTGAACAAATTCGTCAAAGGGTAGACTGTCAGTATCTTTGTCTATCCATGTAATGTGAACACGTTAGCTTAAGAACGTAGCAAGCTAGATAAATGAAATTTGGTACGTGGTCTTGACATCAAAATTGTAGATCAGTATCAACTGTCGTACCCAATCGTCCAAAGAGAAGAAGCCAAAATGCTTATTCGATTCTCTTCACTATACGATGAAGATAGATACAAAACGTATCGCATTGTATATAAGAGAAAATCAAAGTGGAAGAATATTCCTGCTGTTTTTAATGAAATTTCATTTAAAGCTATTTGTTGTTAAAGGATTTCAAAAAAAGTGTAGCATCTTTTTATAGAGGAATATTATATTTTGCTGCCATTTCGGAAATAATGAAATTTAAAATTAAAACTATTGGTTTAATAAGTTTAAATGCAGATACTTAAGGGAAAGGAGGGTAAGAGTACGCAGGGATTTTTTTCCCTGTTGGCAACAGTGCAAGCAGAAGCAAGTGTAATCATATCAACATGTGTGTTTTCAGCTATCACAAGAGACCGCCATAATTATTTTCATCCTTGCTGTCTTTCATTTATCAGGTAATATATGATTTCGTTATGTTAGCATGTAATTTTTATGTGAAGAAATCTTAATTTTTTTGTAAATAAAGGATTTCTTATTTATTTATTTATTTCAAAGTAAATATCATTATGAGGTTTGTTCCCTTCCGAACAACGTGGCCACGTTAGAATTTAACTTTAGTGAATTCTACGGCCATCTATGGACGATTTAGAGAAGCAATACATCGGCGGTTAAGAGTACGCACAGACCAGATATGCGTACTCTTATCCGTTCTGTAATTTGAAGCAACCATTCCAACAAAACTTTGCATTTTATTTTATCATTATTATTATTATTATTAAAAATATGAAATTAGGATAATAATCTGAAGAGCTGTTATCTGGAGAAAAAGTTTCCGGTCCATAGAAATCCAAATAATGAGGGAGCAATATGACTAGGCTGCGAACAAACATATGATGATGATTGGATCCAGTGTGGATTATGTAAGGAGTGGTGGCATGAGGAATGTTCCGGTTACGAAGGCAGTGGAGCATTTGTAAGCGACTACTGCTAAATTTTCAGGGTGCGTACTCTTACCCTCACGTACTGCGTACTCTTACCCGACGTGGCGGGTAGGAGTACGCATTTGTCATTTTTTTTCTTGCGTTTCGTAATATATATATATTTTTTAAAGCTAAAATTTTCATTTTTTTGCACCCTTCTTCCTAAGTTAATAAACTATGATTCATTATATTTTCGAGGCTCTGACTTTTCAATTCTCATTTTTATAACGAAAAATCCACTAGGTGCGTACTCTTACCCTCCTTTCCCTTACTTAACTTTACGTTTTTTGTCCCAGTGGTGAAATATAAGTTAAATGAATAACAGCTTTTGATGTCAGAAATGTCGCTTTGAGTGAACTTAACATTAATATTAGGCCGTCCGTAACGATTCTCACCTTTCAATATTTAGAACTCAGACTTCCATATAAGTTTTAATCGAATCCCTGTGGAGTCCTAACATTTTTCAATACCTATTTTTCTTTTGGTGCTAATACAAAGCAACAAGGCTAAAATCATACAGAAAAAGTTAAATTTGGTAACGCTGTCAGTACACCATAATTCTCACATTTTCATTAAAAAAAACGAACAAGCGTCCCTTACGCAGTGGAGAAAAAGATAAGCGAAACCTCATACCGCGAGTTTCCGAAGGTCGATATTTGACGCAGTAGGGCGGAAATAGAGTTGCAATCAGAAGCCGTAGTGATTACGCAATAGGGCTGTGTAAGATAAAGAAAACCAAATTTGCAATTTGAACGGCTTTTTTAACCGATTGTCACGAAAATTGGACACAAATATGCAATTAAGGTTAGAGGGCCACATACAAAATTTCATTTATATAAGTAATTTTGTTAAGAAGTTATCGTGTTGACAAGTATGCGATTATACAGACCGACAGACAGTCAACCCTTTGACGGATTTGGCCCAAAATTTTATACTGGCCTACATTCCTGATGATAAAACTCTGTACCAAATTTTATCTATCTAGCTATTCAAGTTTTTGAGTTAAAGTGTACGTAGTCAGATGTTCATACAGACTTCCCGTGGACGGATTTTGTCCAAAATTTGATAGAAACCTACACGTTATGTGCAAATATCACATATCAAATTCCATCCCCGTAGCTCTAATAGTTTTCGATTTATCGTATTCACAGACAGACAGACATAATTCCAAAATTGTGTTTTTCGGACTCAGGGAAGTCTAAAACGTGGAGATTCGTCAAAATCTTGCGTTCGAATTTTTTGACGATTTTACAATACTTTCTCTTTGTATACTAGAAAGTAAAAATGTCTGTCACTCGCGAACATTACAAAACAGCTTCTTAAACTTTTTCCATTCGCGACTTCTTTGCCATCGTATAAAGTATGATGTGGCCCTAAGATGGAAGATAAATACGAAACGGAAGTGCTAATCAATGAAAACTGCAAGGAAATTCAATAAAGAAATAACTAATTGTAAATTTATTTAAATCTTCTCAGTTCTAATAGTAAATTTATTGAAATCTTCTCAATTATGGTTACTCAAATATTAAATTAACACATCAAAAGAAACTGCGAGTTTCTGCAATATAAGTGAATTTCTTCTTATTATTATTATTTCTTAAAGGGTTATTTATTAACGCACCATATTATTTGTTATTTTTCAACGTTGGTATCACGTTAAATATTTCTGACAGAAATAGGGTCGCGAAGATTCTTCCCACCGAAAAGGGGTCGCAGGTGGAAAAAGTTTAAGAAACCCCACTCTAGAGATGCTCCTACTAATACAGAACTAATTCGAACTCATCAATGATTCGCAATTTACTCTGATCTCTTGAATTTCCTATTAACATAATATCATAATATATTATCTATAATTTGAATTTATTTTGATTAATTCGAAATAAAAATTAAGAATTGTAAAAAAAATTATTTTTATTTCACATCTACACAAAATTTTTATTAGACAATTTTTGTATTCAAATTGCTGTATATTTCATGTTTAGTAAAGTTCCTTATTTATTTAATAAATCATTATTTTTAAAATTACTATTTTTTGAAAATTATAATATTATCACTTTATTTACTACTGTTTATTTGTTAATTACGCAGCATTTATTAGAACTGTTAAATATAAATAAACTTTTACTGTCATTTTTAGTTTGAAAATTGTCGTTTTCTCTTGCTGTAGTCATTTTTAAACAGTTTTTCTTAATTCGAAATTTTATATAAATCTTATTTTTATTGTGACTTCGTAAAGCTTCGAATTAGTCAAGTTCCAAAGTTTAATCATAAGTTATAAAAAGCCGCCACCGTTTAAGGATGGCATTTTATTTTTGAGTTAGCAAAATGTATGAAATCTTCTTTCGGTTATAATACGAATTAGGTTTTTTTTCAACGTTTCGCGCCTTTTCTATGCTATTTACGGCTCCCAATAGGAGTATGCGCCATAGGATGGATGGATGAAATTCTATTCTGTGTTTTCGGAATTTCTAGAACATACCTATTTTTAGTTTTTCAAACAGATGCTCAGCGAGCTATTTCTATAGGCAACTCCTCATCCGAACGTCCCTAAAACAGTTTTGTTCATTTCAACTGTAAATTGAAGAAACACACACAAATTTTTCCCCTTCGAAATTTAGGTATATTTTTTTAATTTGATTTTTTTCCCCTTTGAAATGATGATTGGAGAATCATTTATCATTTTACATTTATCTACTCCACGACAATAAAAAAAACTTTTGATTACAGCACACGTATTTTGAGAATCACTAAATCCAGTTTGCGGTAGTTTATGAAAGAGGTTATCTAAAGAATTCTTTCTCTTTATGAAGATAATCAAATTCGTGGAAATGTGTTGTGGATTTTATCAAATTCTATAAATACGCGGTTTTATAATAAAACTGTAATCAAGTGTGTCTTCATTAAATGAATAAAAGTGGGACAATCACATTTATAATTATTTACTTACTTAAGACATAGTTACAGACACACACAATTACGAAAACACACAAAACAATTAACATAAAAAAATGATTAAGCAATTTAAGAAAGAAAATGATTAACAGGGGCATTTGACATAAAAAAGAGTCAACCTCACGGGGCAAGATCCACCGAGTCTCGGTCAGTTTATAGTATTGTTCGATAGGTGGCTTTTGACAGAGAGACGTGTTGAGTTGTTGTACGCCTATATGCCGGCGTTACAGTCTCCCCCTCTGGTTCCGACGGCGTCCCGACGAGGAACCAGGACTATCTTGTTGGGCACGGCGACTTGGCGCATGTCTCTTAACAGATGATCGCACTCCAGAAGGTGGAGAGGTAGTACGAGTCTTTGGTGGTCGTCCACGTTTCTTTATAGGAGACACCGGTTGAGTGTCTCTGCTTTGAACAGGATGTAGTGCAGGAACATGGTATGTTCCAAGGGGTTCGTCATGGGAATCCAATCTTGACACTACATATGTTGTTGGAGACTTTTGTGTTAAGATCAAATAGGGTCCGTCCCTTTTCGGGACAAACTTGGCAGTAATCTTTGAGTGAGCTTTACTCACTGGATGAGTAGTAACCCATACTTTATCTGCAGAAGAAAAATATAACGGTCTTCTGCGACGATCAAACTGCTGTTTTCTTTGATCGTGCTTTTTCTCAATTCTGTCTCTTATTTCGCTTGATAGCTCTGAAAAACGTTTTAGATATGGTGTTATCTCTGGAACAAAGTTATCGTTCTCAATGACAGATGTTAAGTCATTCACAATATCATCGATATGATATTCGACATAGGGAGTAGGCTCCCCCCTAGTCTGAACACTTCATTTTCATTTAATGCCACATTCAGAGTGTTTTTCTGCTGATTGATAAGCATGCTTCCTTCATTTTCTCGTAAAAATTGAGTTTTTACTTCAGATACGTACTCCATGTGAGGTGTCGGAGGTACGTGAACATCATTTTCAAATGGAAAACTTTTGTGAGGGTTATCAGAAAAATACCATTTTCGGCTCTTAAGATCAAGAACCACGCCTGCATCCTGAAGAAAGTCAAGACCTAACAATGTTCTGTTACCTTTGGATTCAGGTAGGATTATAAATTTAGTTCGTACAACTCTGTTCTTTATCTGAACATTCACCTGGTTGGTGATCATTAGAAGAACTGTAAATATAGTCAGTAGCTTTAAACCAACTGAAATTTGCAATAGTGAAACAAAATAAGGTCAAGCAGAAGTGTCATAAGTGAAAGACAGATTACCTTGTACACCTATGAAAACACCAATGTGCAAGGACACAAAATAATAATGAAAAAGAATTTTATAAGATTAAATAAAGTCAGGTGAGAGTATCTGAGACGCTCCAAGTCTACTTCTGAGGTAGAGGTCACTGTCCCTCTCACACAGCTACAATAAAAATAGAGAATTGTTTTTAACCACGAAACCAGCACTTAAATATGGTTAAATATTTTTAAAATCATCCCAAATTCGATTTTTAAGGAATCTTGACAATTTCTGAATTTTGATGGGGGGGGGGGATGTCCACTCACCCGGACGAAATGGGAAACTAGGCACACCTGTTATTACATATCTATAAATTGATTTTTATACTTAAATAAGTGATTAGTTTCATGAAGTAGATGCCAGTTTGAATAGTCGAGTCTTTGGACATTTTAATATATTTCAATAGTATAAAATAGGAAAATTATAGCTAGCAAACGTATTCAAACTGAGAATTATTCTGTGATGTTTTCAAATCGGTACCCATTTATCTCGCTTTACCTTATAATGAATCCGATGATTGTTTTACTAGAAAACAGAATTTCTGGAATTTATTTTCACTCGATAATTGTTTTTCAGAAGCCTCATCTATAATTTCATTCTTTAGATTCTTTGTATGAATGTCAAAGCCTCCATATTGTCTTTTTACTTATTTACTTGTGCATTTATTTACCAGCATACCTAAAAAAAATTTGACCGTGTCTTACAATCATTTGACAAATATAAATTAAATTAAGTAGAATTTTCTCATATTTAATAAAGCTTCTAAATGCTTGTAAACAAACACAAAACTATTTGAAAACTATTTTTCTTCACTAGGGAAAAAACCAAGCATTGCTCAAATGAAAACACAATTTTATGTGAATATGATTTTTTAATAAAGCTTAATATTTTACTTCGTGCAAAATAAACACTTAATTATATTTATAAATATTTGATAAATACATATAAATTTCGCGGCAAAGTAATAAATACCGATGGTTTTTTTTTGTTGTCTCGACCTATATATTTTTTTTATTCCTTTAGTTTATTTCTCCATCGATGTTCCGAAGGTAATGTTCCCCACCCATAGCTATTTTTGTCTCTGACTGTTATTGATTTCATATCTTCAATATAGCTCTCATTCATCAGTTTAGTAGATCAAGACGGAAAGAACAGACGCGAAAATGGGTTGTAGGGAACTGAAGAATTAAGTTTGGAAATGTTCTATAATAATGCTGAGATTGCACACATGGTTTGGCGATTTTTACGAAACCTTCTTCGAGAAAGTTTTGTAATTAAGAAACAGCTTTTTTTTTTATTTAAGAAAAGTTGTAAAATTCTCTAATTACTATATTAAAATTAAAATTTATTTAATGAAGAACGGTGAAATGTTGTCCTACTATGTATGATTCTCTATTACAGTAACAACCTAAAGAGCAATTTTCAAATTTATAAGCTCTTTTTCTGCAGGACATTTGTTTGCTTTCATCTGACAAATCTTCATCTGGAAACTTCGAGTATTAATCGCCGAATTGCAATTTTAATTATGTATTTAATTTATAAGTTCAGATGGGTGCTCAGGATATTCAAATTTCATAAAATTCAATATTGCTGTTCGAAGAATCAAGTTTAAAATATATTGATTTGTGGAAAACCCCTCATCACTTTGTTTTTCTTAGAGAACGACAGAAATTCTGCTGGTGCAATGCCTACAATTTTATAAATCTTTATGGCATTCAACTGGAATTCTTATTGAGGCTGCCTTAAATGTCTGGCTTCGACATTATGATAGAAAAATTACACTATGTTTCGCGCATGCGGAGTTAAAAAGTATCTACCACAAATATTCATATTTCCTCTAATATTCAAGGTATTTACTCAAAATTTTAATACAATGTTTCTCTAACATATTGTCGAGTATTCTGTAAGTTTCGCAAAATTTGGCGCAAAACTCTGCATGTATTAAGCCAGGGGTTCTCTCTCTCTTTTTTCCCCCGCGTACCCCTTGATTAGTCTTTTCATTTTCGCGTACCCCCTACTGTCATATCCCCCCTCTGTCCGTCTATGCAAAGAAGTTTTTATCAATAATGTTAAGGGCTTAGGTAAGCTTAAGAGTCAAATAACGCGAATTAATAACATTTGCAGGACGTATTTTTAATTTCATATTTTATTTGAATTTTAAAATAGTATTAGTTAAACGGCAAAACGAATAAAAACAATATTGTAATAAACATCACATTAACTTATAAGGTTAGCTAAAAATTACACTTCGTAATAATCAGTTATTCAAGTGCAAGAAAATTTCAATGCGATCCTTGAGCTCGTTTCATGGAGCCGAGTTTTATAAAATGGGTTCAAAAAAAAGAAAGATATAATTTTATGTCTGGAGCTGCGTCAAGCTTATTTCTGTATTTATTCTTAATATATATATATAAGACGAGAATGCTCTTTCCACAAGTTCTGTGTTCGTGAAAGGTATTAAATATTTTATTGCTTTAACACCGAGTTCTTGGTACTCTTCTTTCGCTGCTACCCAGAAGTCAATCAAATTTCTTTTTAAAAATTCAGATTCTAATGAAGAATCAGTGGAAAGTTCAATTAATTTTTCTTTTTCAGAAATTGTTAATTTTTCAGCTTTTTGAAAAAACGCTTCGTTGAATGGATTTAATATCCACATATCTGCATCACTGCGCTTCCGAAAATATTGTCTGAATGAGGACTTAAGCCCTTTTAAATGCGCTATATTATACTAGTTTTTACTTGTTTTGTTAATTTCAGTTCGTTCTCAGATAAAAAGCTGTAAAGTGTCTCAAAAACTTCATACTGATTTTTTTTTAAATACAGGGGATTCCCAAAAATTCAGCTTCTTAATCATAGACTAGATTTTGTCAGTTACCTTAAAAATGGTTGTGGAATGGTTCTGCAATCCTAAATTAAGTTTATTTATTTCTGGAAAAATGTCAGATAAGTACGTCAGCTTCTGCAACCGTTCACTTTCATGAAATTTACAGCTTAACGTAAACGGTGGTCTTCAAGAAACGTATGAACTTCACGTCTCAGTTCAAACAATCTTGTGAGTACATTTCCTCGAGAGAGCCATCTCATTTCTGTGTGCAAAAGTAACGTAGTGTGTAGGCTACCCATGTCTCCACACAAAGATTTGAACAATCGCGTGTTGGTTGAATTAGCCTTAATGAAATTTACAACTTTGACAGATTGATTAAGTACGTCTTTCAATGAATCTGGTAAAGGCTTCGCTGCTAACCTTGTCTGTTGATGCAGCAATGGCTCCAAGCTACACGAGGAGCGACTGTTTTGATACGACCACGTAAGCCTTTATAATAGCCAGACATAGATTTTCCACCATCTGTGCAGACACCACAGCACTTAGCTCAATCCATTTCGTTTTCACAGAAATAATGGCACTAAATATGTTCTCGCCCGTACATCTTTTAGTGAGAGCATAACACAATAAGAGGTTTTCTTCGAGTTCGTTAACATTCAAATATCTTGCAATAACAAGCAAAATTGACAGATCGGAAACATCAGTGCTTTCATCCACCTGTATTGAAAAGAAGGGGCTCTTTTTTATTCTTTCATTTATAGTAGCTTCAATGTCAATAGACATGTCTTTAATTCTCCGAGAAACTGTGCTGTTAAACAAAGGAATATTTTTGATTTTTTGGACATGGTCTTCACCGAACATGCATTCAACCGCATCCTTGATACACGGAAATACCAAATTTTCACCGATAGTATGATTTCTTCCATTTTTAGCAATATGATAACTTATTCTGTATGATGCCTCAATCGCAGCCTCATTTGCTTTGTTTGTGGATATCAAACAAGAATTTAAATTAGGGCTGTTGGATAGTCGTTGGAAAAAAACTAATATTTCTTTGCTTATAAGTTGGATGTTTTGTTTCTAAATGGCGCATTAGTAAAGATGGTTTCATGCTGCCATTTGACAATATCTCTCCGCAAACAACACAGAGTGGTTTTGGACAATCTTCACCACCCGTGACGAAAAATACATATTTTAAGTATTCGTTTCTCTTCTTCGGAGGTTCACTGATTTTTTTAAAAATCAATTTTATTTCTTACCTGAACAGGCAAATCAGTCGGCCTTTGCAAATCATGATTATCATCTTGTTGATCCACAGTTGTCTCCATAGCTGCCAAATCGGTGGTTCGAATTTCAGTTCTAGAAGCCAATCTCGTTCCAGTTTTCAACCACTTATCCATTTTGGGAAATCAAACAATATCGAATTGAAGTCACTCTAAAGATAAACACTTCAAATCGAACACGCATAACCTACAAACACCAGTTTTGTGCCACAAACCAAACCAAACAAATTGAGCACCCATAAAACACAAAACTTGAGTTATATGAACAGTCGTTATTCATTATGCATCCCAATCGAGCAATTAATGATGCCTGCGTTTAATCATGTTTTTAATAAAAACGTTAAAACAAGAATCTTTGAAAGGATTCAGGATTGTTAAGTCACAGCTTTTGCGAACACACTGATGATTCATGAATAATCGGGGCTGGTGAAGACAAAGGGGTCTATTCTGGTACCCCCGGTTGGGTTGGGTTCCGCACGTTAACAACAGAACCCAACCGGGGGTACCAGAATAGACCCCAAAATATCAATCATTTACCAGGTTTTCTTTTGCTTTCTTTTTTCTTATTTTGAGCGTAGGTTTTAGACTAGCACAACTTTCACTTTCACTTTTCACACGAACTTAGGAAGAAAAATACTGTAACTTTTTTACTCCTTTATGTTTTCTTGTGTCCGCCATTACCGACTTTGATTTCGCGTACCCCCAACTGGTCCTTCGCGTACCCCTAGGGGTAAGCGTACCACAGGTTGAGAACCTCTGTAATAAGCAAACACACATACGGAAAATTTGGTATGTTTTAAAGAAACCTTTATATCTTCCCGAATATTTAAGATATTTTTATGAAAATGCATGTAAACAATCTGTATAAGAAGCAAAACGATTAATGAAAATTTCAAAACATTATCAGCTTCATGTGAAACGGAGTGAGCCCAAATCATTTTCGCCCCATTAATTTGTGGACTGTCCCCTAAATGTCCTCATGACAAAATCTTTACTGTAAAATATGAGAGCCAACGATTGCACGTCCCACGATTCTCCACAACTGAATGTGTACCACTGTATTCAAATTAACTCCAAATGTTTCTCAATTTACAAATCTTGCAATACTTTTGGCCAGTAATGTAGTTTAAGTCCTTGATGGCAGGACAATCATAGGATTTCATTTCCGCCGTCTTTACCTTGTCTAGAAGGACATTTCTTGCATTCCTTTAGGGCATCATGTATATGTAACACCTAATTGATGACTATAATGTCATCAATTAGGTACTATCAACTACTAGGTATCATCAACTACAACTGTTAGCAGTTACGTTTGTCATGTGACTGTGACGTCACTTGAGTTGATTCCATTACCGCCGGGTAACGTTCTCTGAAATTCACGCGTCTTGTAATCCGATGCGGAAAATGAGCGTTTTTTCAAATAAAAGCCGATATTATCAGTTAATTTCAACAACGATATCAGCCATACGTTGTTTAAATGAAATCAGTCGATGGGAATTAAGAAAGAGCAGCTGTCGAAACACAGGGCACTTTATCGATAAGCTCCGACTATCTTATCAGATTCAAATAGCCTCTTCTGTGCGTCATCGGCAACAATTACATGATGAAAGGATAGGAACCTATCTACCTAGTCCGTGCTTTCTCTTTCAGGATAAGTTTAATCCGTGCAATGCATGTGGGTAAATAAAAATAGTTTAGTCATGAAGTTCTGAAACGGAGTCGTATCTCTGATACATGATACTTTCGTAAGAGGAAAAATTCACTACTATTTACGGTAGCAAAAACACAGCAGTTTTGCATTATATTAAAAACGATGACGATATAAAAACTTAATACCAAGTAATTTATCTAATCACATGTTTTGCAGTAAATTTTTCTCAACTTAGGTTGCACATAGCATCTTATGAAATACTTCTCCATGTGTCTCACTTTACAAATTTATTTCTGTAAATTATTCAGCAAAATCCTTTTTAATACAGTATACGTTTTATATCGGTTAGTTAACTTATTCGAATCATTGGCGAGATTGACTAGTGCATCAAATTGTAGAATTTTTGAGGCTTGAATCAAAGTAAAAGGGTCAAAGTAGCAACTAATCAACATTTGTTAGTCAAAGTAGCAACTAATCAACATTTGTTAGTCAAAGTTGCCAAAGAAGCAATTAATTTAAAAGACGGAAATCGGTTGAACACGTTGATTGTAAGAATGGAAAGGTGTCCTTCTCATTCTTATTTGGAACGAAATAGCAATAAGTGTCAAAATGACCAGGGCCGTATTTACACATTTCTACGCCCTAGGGGCCGTCCATAAATGATGTCACACTTTTTTTCAATATTTTTGACCCCCCCCTTTGTCACAAAATGTCACACTTCACCATACCCCCTCCCCCTCCCCTTTTGTCACATGTCACGCTATATTACATAAACATATACTTGCAGTTCCGAAACAAAGCACTACATTATAGATCATATTTCAAATTTTATTTTTAAACTTTAACTATGTGTTTCAATGACATTTGTGATAACAATAATACTGATTATATATGTACTTATTTTGTATGAAATAAGATTAAGGTTTACGACGGAAAACCTAATTAATATACAATAGTAATAAAATATTAATATAAAAGAGCAATTGAAAACAGTAGTGTTTTGGAATTTGATATATTTTGCTATAAATCTTATCTTTACTTTATGAACACAAAACACTCTTAAACAGATTGAATTTTTAAAAAAACGCCTCAATAAGATCAACCTGCTTGTGCCACTACCAGCTCTACCACTCACCCAGGTGGGGCGACGGATTTTTTGTTGGACATTTCAAGGGTGTAACAGGGGGAGGTTTTTCTTCTAATGGTGAAAAATTTCTGATGCTACCATATTCTCAGAACCTACCCTGAATGCCTTTTTTCGAAAAGAAAGGAATATAAGTGAAAAAAATCACATGAAAGTTGTTTTAGCCTCGATTAAAAAAATACCCTTAAATTCTGGTAATTTCAAAATAACTTCAAAATTTAATCTGCTGATTTTAAATGTTTTTATTTTAACCAAAATGTGTGATGTCACACTTCTTGTTACCCCCTGCCCCCCTTGTCACAAACTGTCACAATTTCACGAACCCCCTCCCCCCTCCAAGCGTGACATCATTTGTGGACGGCCCCCTAGGTCAAAACATACTTTACGCCCCCTCTCAAATAAATTAGTATATAATTTTCAATTAACTATACAATATTTTTGAAACATATAAGCAATACAATCTTTATAATCTTTAAACCACATTAAATTATTAGTTCCAATATTGCACGACTTATGAAATAACCTAAGATCAGCGCCCACAAAAATACTCTATCGAATTTCTTGAAATCACCTGAAATATTTACTTTACTTTACACTACGACACACCCCTGATTCCAGAGATAAAAATCTCCGGTTTGCAGTTTGAATGAGTGTACGTAGAAACTTTATTGAACCAAAAACAGGTTACATACAGTGTTTTAACATTGACAAAATACATGTGAAAATTATGAAAACAACCAAAAGTGTGTGTTTATATAGGAATAGAAAGACTCGCGAAGCAAAAACCATTTTAAGACAGGTTCTAAAAGTTCGCTGCATCTAGATACTTGTAGGAGGACTGATTGAGATTCTAGGTATTGAGCCTCTAGAGGGTCTTAGTCCAAATGTCTGATGTCTTAGGGAAGGAGAGAAATCTGGGTCGGAGTTGGATGAACTGGTTGCGTCCGGTGGCTGTTTTATGAGGTTCTCATTTTCAACGAGGAAAGATATGAGTTTAGATATTTTTATTCTTGATAGTTTATTTGGAAGTACTAACTCAATCCTGGCCAGAAGGAGTTCATCTGCAAGCCTTCGCAGATGACTTCATCTTTCTTATAAAAGCACCAACAAAGGCTAAAGTCAAATCCCTTGCAAATGAAGCCCTAAATCAATTTAAATCCTGGACTTCAAAACATAATCTGGAAATTTCAGCAGATAAATCAAACTACATGCATTTCAACAAAAATAAAAACTGTCCTCGCTGGTTAGCAGGCATAAGATGGGAAGGTAATCTTCTCACAAAAGGCAATCAAGCATCAAACATCTAGGTGTCTTTATTGACGATAAATTAAACTTCGCAACACATCTGTCGCAAGCTGATACAGTTCCGGCTCTCATGAAGCAGATGGCACTCCAGTTAATCAACGAAATCCCTGGAGTGGATATCCAGATTTACACAGATGGGAGCAGAAATGAAGAAAATCAATCCGGGAGTGGGATATATATTAAGACTCCCAGAGAAGTCAGAAAAATTAAATTGAGAAACCCGGATAATTGCTCGGTGTTTAGAAGTGAACTGTTGGCTATTGAGGCCGGACTCGAGGCCATTTTGAATGAAAACAATTACGGGGCGGTATGGATATTATCAGATAGCCGAAGTTCAATACAACACTTGAAAGACTGGAACAACGTGGGCGATCGTACTGGCATCTCTATATTGAAATTACTTAGACATATAGGCGTGGATCATGAGGTGCACCTCCAATGGATACCCTCCCACGTGGATATTTATGGAAACGAGGTTGCTGACGATTTGGCGAAGCAGGGCACGGCTGAACCTTTGTGTTCAGCCCCCTCCTTAACATTTGAAGAGATTTATTCCATCAGAAAAAACAAAGATTTAAAGACGTGGAGGGTCCCTCCAACCCATGATTGGTATAAGCGGAGCAGTCCTGGTGGCTCCATTGACCTTGCCTGTGATAGAGCCGACCAGACGGCGCTGTCTAGATTTGTTAGCGGTCACCTGAGGAGTTGCTCCTTTAGCCACGGTAACAAAGTTTTTCTGGTCTGCGCAAAGTGTGGAGTAGCGAGTGCGTCCCCAGAGCACATCCTCTCTTGTCTTCGCCTATCTAGGGAGACTTTAGAGACGGATCATTTGCTTGCTCTAGATTTCTTGAGGGTGAGTGGGTTCATGGATGGTGTCTAGCTGCCGCTAGACAGAGAGGGATTAGTAACAATAATAACAACAACACATCTGTCTCAGTTAAAAAATAAAACGCTAATCCTTTATCAAAAAATAAATAGTATCGCCGCGTCAAACTGGGGTCTGAATAAAAATATCAGAAGGAAAATCTATTTTACAGTTATAGAAAGAATCTTACTTTATGGAGCTCCGGCATGGGCAAATAATATCACCTCAAGGCAACAAAGGCTTCTCAATTCTATACAGAGAAAATTCCTTCTCAACATCACTGGAGCGTATTCTACCACTCCAACAGCAGCTCTACAAGTGATCGAAGGCATGACTCCCCTCCATATCAAAGCTTAAATGGAATCTATTCTCGTTAGAGTAGGTCGCCTTCGCAGGGATTGCAATTGGGAAGGCTCAAGCTTTCTATATCAGGATTTTCAACAACCAAATCCTCCTCTTAATATTCATCCAGCTCATTTTGATTTAGAGGATAGGGTCTCAATAGTCTCTGACCCGCATCCCCCAGCTAAAGCTATTTACACAGATGGCTCACATCTAGAAGGTGAAACAGGTTGCGCTTTCTGTGTCATTCAAAACAACGTCCAAATTCATCAGTGGATGACAAAACTAAGCCCACATAAAACCGTTTTTCAAGCTAAAATCTTATCAATAAAAGAGGCTACAAATTGGGCTAATTCTAAGGGAATATCAACGTCAATCTGGAGTGATAGCGAGTCGGCACTCACACAGAGCAATTTCTTCCTTCAAAAGTTCTAACCCATTAATCCAAGAAACACAACAAGCCCTCCTTCAGAACCTATCAATGCAATTTAACTGGATTAAGGCGCATGTTGGTTTCCTCGGTAACTAGGCAGCAGACATCCTAGCCAAACAAGCTACTAAAGAAGGAACTCACCTCCATCTTCAGGTCCCGAAATGTCATCTAAAGAAAATGCTTATGAACCTCTCTCTCAATAAATGGCAACAAGACTGGGATTCAGGCGATACTGAGAGAGCAATTTTTAATATACTTCCTAAAGTCACACTAACCCCAGCTTCATGGTCAAGAGAATCCATCCTCTTCGCTACAGGCCACGGTTCTTTTCCCAGCTATCTCTATTGGTTCCGGCTTCATCATTCAGATACCTGCACATGCGGGGAAAAGGGAGACCCTCTCCATTACGCAACTTCTTGTCACATGACGTTATCTTATCATTTTACAAAACCAAGTGCAGAAAACACTCTGAAATACTTACTAGAATTTTTTGGGTTTTTTTCCGCTTTTTTTCTGTGAGTAGGTTTGAAGGGTTATTGAAGTGGGAAGAGCTAATTAAATTGGTTTCAATGCAAGGAAATACAAGGGCAAGAGACGATAAGGACCACAGAAGACAAAAAAATATATCACTCAATATATTTAATGCAACGAATGTAAATTTAAAAATTTATACCATCATTTTATATGGCCCTTTCAAAACAATACTTAAAAATTCGTAAATATTCGGCTGTTATTTCTTCTGTTTATGCGCCCTAGGCCATGGCTTAGGTTGACCCTATGGGAGATCTGGCTCTGAAAAATGACCCTTTCATCTAATTAGAATGTTTAATAAATTCGTACGTAAAGGGGTTAAGATGTTACATAAAAAGCGAGGTGTTACCTTAAGTATGATAACTTTTAATCTTGTTGCCTGGATAATACAGTTGAAGTGCCATAAATGAATGCAATATCGAAAAATAAAAAGATTAATTTTCAGATTTATCAATTTTAAAAATTATAATATTTTTCCTGCGGTAAATTCGCAAAACTCGTTCTGAATTAATTCCAAACTTAGTCATATTACTTACTGCTTGTGGGAGGAATATCGATTGTTTCCTTAAAAGCAACTGGATGAAATAAAATTCTTAATTATTTTAAATCTGCACGTTGGAGGTAAACTACCGTATATAGCTTACATCCGTTTTATGTTTTACTGGAGAGGCGAAAGAATTTACAAAGCGCAATGTATCGTATGTTGTAATTTTTTTTTTTTTTCGACCTACAGCTATGACAATTTACCCATCCGAACATGGAGTCTGGATAATGCAAATATGATAAAAACACCAAGATAAACAAAACCGGGCTTGCGATAGTTTAGAGAAATATTCATTCACGAATATTTGGCACTATTAATCGCCAGGGAAAAGGTTTATTATCCTTAAATGAAAAATATTCAAACGTCAAATTGAAAAATAAGATTAGTGAAAACAGGATTCCAAAATATAGCATTAGATATAGTTACAAAAGTAATTTTCGTTACGAAAGACATTTTCTATGCCTTGTCATTGATTTGATTATCTTGTCACAAGATGCGATTCTGTTTTTTTCAGTCAGATTATTCAGCAAATTCGGTCGCGCCTCTTCGAAACCGGTCGTCAATGCGAAAATCCGATGAGAATCGGTGTGGTGCTGTCGGTCCAAAATTCGAAAAATCCCACTTCGCTTGAAATCCATTTGCACTGTCGGTCCATTAAACTGAAATGCGAACGGTGTAGATACATGGGAGGGGGGGAGTGAGCGAAAACCACAAGTGCTGGAGTACCATTTTGAAAGCGAGGGGAGAAGTAGGCGCAGTACCCCTAAGGGATCGGAGTGCCCGTAGTTGATGGATTTGCAGTTCCCGCGGTCAAGCCCGTGAATGACCTACCTAAATGGATGGGCTGAAAATTGGAATGGTATGGAGTGATTGTGAATACACAGGTTTAGATTTACAAAAGTTAGCGGCACAACAAAATCAAAGCAACTTTAGATTGGGCAGATTGCTTACAATATTTGGTACAACTATAGTATTTATTATAACATTGAATAACTATGTTTTTTCTAAAAGATTTATTCATAATTCGTTATATAGCCACCAGTAGCCTTCCCCGATTAATAACACTCTACACATATCAATAAAATCATTTGTTTAGCCATTTTTTAAGTTATCATCATAGACACCAAATTTTATTAAAATTTAATGGAAGTAACTTGAAATGGCAAAAAAATTCTTTCCACGATATTTACAAATTATTAAGTTCAGTTCAATAAGATTAATGCCATGTTTTGGCATTACACAATGATGGGAAACGAACCTTTTAATTTTGAACCGTAGTGACTACGTAGTGATACCTAAAACGGACCTCTTTCCTAATCTCCACACCACACCATTTGGAATATGTCTGACCTATTGGCCCGCGTGCACGACGGATATTTAGGAGAATCGAGTCTCGAGCCCCTGACCTATTACCCCAAAGCCGTTGCTCTGTTGTCAGGCCACTGCGTCCCTTTTCAAGTGAAAGTTATTGACTTTGACTTAATTTTCATCAATGGCGAAGCGAGGATAAGTGGCGCCTGGGTCGTAGTATGATTTTTCGTCCCCCATCAACATCATCATCAGTGGCTTAGCTTGTGTAAACGGCGCTGGTGGCATTTTTTCGTCCCCTCATCGTATTTGACTTAAAAAAGACGTAAAAAGTGACAAAAGTGCATTACCGTTTTGTTCACGTGGCCTGTGGCGTAGCGAGAGTAAGTAGCACCCGGGGGGGAGAATGATTCTCTAATCCTCAGTCGTCATCAGTGGCTTAACGAGCATAAATGACACCCGTGACGTGATATTTTTATTTCCCCTCATCATATGTTAAAAATGGCATACACGTAGTAATGTTTTGACACCATGGCGCACCTAAACTGGCGCCCGGGACATCTATGCCCCCCCCTTCCCTCTCCGGTTTCTACGCCACTGATTTTCATCTTTATTACATGACAATAGCAATACCTAGTTTTTACATCTAGTTAAAAATTTAATTATAGATTGGCTGAGAAAAAGGAAAGAAGTCATAGAATGCTAAAACATTGCTATGAATTAAGGTTAACCCTCTGACTGTGAAATATTTTACAAATCACTATTTAGATGCACGTTTACAAAAGTGATCAAATACCGTTGAGCCAAGCGAGTTATTTATATGCAGAGCTTTATTAGTATATGTCCAACGCTATAAAAGCACTCAGTAAACACATTAGCCTGTGAAAATCGCATGATGCAGCAGGAAATAGACTTGCTTCCAACCCGCGGAAATCGCGGGATACTCAGTCAGAAAGTTAATGGCCTTCTGGGATTAAATTGTCCGATTTGGTCCTGAAAACATCGACAGCTTCAAAGAAGAAAGATTTTATAACAAATACGTGGGGATATATCAGAAAGTAAGGTTCCCTATTTTTTTATTATTATTTTAAGAATTTAAAATAAGAAATGAAGAAAGCGTAGAGTATATGAAGGTGCATATGTTTCTTATTTTCCTGCATAATCGTCTTGTTTATTGAGGCATTTATCGTACCGGTAAACCAATGAATCTAAGTTTTAGTAGTGGAAAGATCCGTCCTGAAAATGAAGCCAATTCTTGACGGCTTATTTAACTTCATCTGAGTGAAGTCTGAGTCCAGTCTTCTTAACATCATCTTATTGAAAATATTGTGTTCAAAGACGCTTTTTAAGCTTAAGGAATAAATGAAAGTCAGAAGGGGGGAGTATGTGGCAGAATATCCCATTTCCAGGATTTCGAGAGATTTCTCATGCGACGAGTTATATGTGACCTTCCTTATCATGCAATAGTAAAACTTCCTGGGTCGAGAAATGATGAAGAGTCAATCGTCATTTTTTCCCTTTATCGCTGAATTACGATCATCAATATGATTCGATGAAGTTGAAGCTCATCTCTCTCCAAAATGCTGAGCATTCCATTCTAAAAATTAAGACACCATTTCCTTACATGTTTACAGTTATGACAATACTACCATACTGCAGTAATTTCACGATGGATTTCAGTTCGCGACATCCCTTTAGCATACAAAAAACGAATTGCTGATCGCACTTCTTCCTTGGACGATTCGCTCAGTCTGTTCGCTATTGTCAATGGATGCCAAATGCGTACGCATTGATTGTTATAACCGAATTAATAATATAGGAACCTTAACTCCTATGAAATTGTATCGCCATCTATTTACGATGAGGTAAGGAATACACACATTTCATTTAAAAGAATAGGGAACCGTAATTTCTTATATCCCTCGTATTACGATTCTGGTAATAACTCTGCCGGATATGTGTAATCTTCAAAATATAACGCATCGTAGAATTGAGATTTACAATACATTTGTGAAGTAAAGCGAAAACTGAATTCAGGTGTAGAAAGAAACAATAAGTTAAGTTTTAGTTTGATTCTTAATAACTAAGCAACTTATACAAAATCATTTTAGAATAAATCCTCTTCTCTTTATTAGCCCCTGAAATTTTTATAAAATTTTTACGCTAAATTTGTTGCTTTCCCTTTAAAGCTACAACTACTCTACGTGAAACACATTGCATGCTAAAAAATGTAGATAAGAAATCCTTAAATAACGTCTCGTCGGAGATTATATTATTATAATAGTCAAGATGATCCACTGACAAGGAAAGATTTAAGACAAGGTCTCATCAGAATTACAATAACTGATTAACCTGATACGGAACTAAATTTATACTTAAGTAGAAGCCGCGGTGGCTTAGTGATAGAGTCTCGGCTTCAGTATAGAATAGATCTCAAGTTCGAGACCCAATTGCACCAAAGATCCACAGTACACGCGCGCCCTTCTTTACGCTAAATCAGATGTTTAGGATCGAGTGCACCCACAGTTGTGCGTTGGTGTTGTCAGGAAGTTTGGAGATTGCGACCTCAAATCAAGCTCGTCCTCGTTATTGACGATAGTTGAAAATAAACAGTCTTTTTCCAGCTTCAAAATTAAGTCCATTTCAGTAAGCTAATCAGATACATAAGACGAATTTTATTTTATTACCCCCAACGAACTTTTTACCTATTTAAGGGGTCTATTCTGGTCCCCCCGGTTAGGTTGGGAGACGTCACTTTTTCCGTTGTTCAACCCCGGAAAAAGTTACGCCCCCCAACCCAGCCGGGGGTACCAGAATAGACCCCTAAAATTAAGTGAGTCGAAAAAAACCAATCGCCTGGATGGCATGGTGTTGAATGTTCTCATGCTTGTGGGTTTAGTTTGAGTTCAATGGCAAGGTAATTCATATGCATAAAATATCTTTTCTCTAGATTTTAATTGCCTTTGGAGCTGTCCTTACGTTATTTAGACACTCTATTACTTAGAAAAGACATTTAATTTGAAATCGAAACTATCAATAAACTTCATTTTTTTCATATTATAAAATGAATATGATGAGATTAAAAGCTTCTGTTTGAATGCACGAAAATTTATATCTGTGGTGCAATAAAGTTGAAATATATACTCCTAGAAAAATGATTAAAACAAATCTTTTGAAAATCTTTGACTGTTTTTCATTGGAGTCTTTCCACAAGAAAATTTTAAAAATCCAAAACTTTCACTGATGTTAACTGTAACCGGCAGTTGTTTATTTGTACTTTAATGATATTTATTTTCTGTGAGCGAGACGTTCGTATGTTCTTCCTCTGATTAAATATATGTAAATTTGTATTATTGCCGTTCTTCAACTTCAGATAATTTCTTTTTATCTGCTTTTTTTCTGTTAGTATTTATTAATGAATTTCTTTTTCTCTTGTAGTTAGTGTTACATTCTTTTTTTCACGTAACTTTTAAAGGTGCCTTTTAAACGGCACCTTTAAGCTTTATTTCCTGATAAAGTTTTTTGGCTCAAGCACGTTTGAATGAAACTTGCCTTAAAGGCAGTTCACTTCTCTTGTTGCTCAGTGTGTCTTAAATGTTTTATGTCCGCATTTTTTCACCAACCTTATTTAATTATAAAAAAATATATCATCCAAATTTGGAGATACAGTTTTCCATGTATGCTAACATTGAATTACTAGGTAGGGAAATATAATTCAGAAGCCTGCAAATGAATTCATCATACAAAAGAAATAAAGGTTTCTAGTCTCTTCTCCCCTTTCTTTTTTTCACACTGCAGGCTAATGTCTGTTTCACCTGAATTATTTAGAACTGAGTTTCTGAATTATTCTGTCTATGATATAGTAAAATTTAGAAACCCAGTTTTGGGACTTCATGTTCCTTATACTATGTATTTGCTTTAAAATGTTTTCTTATATTTAAAGCATTGAAATAAAACAGAACAATATTCTAGTTGCTCAGTATTGGTTCAATCTTAATGACAAGTCAGTTTGGTAAGACTTAAGAACAATGTGCGGTTTCTCGCCAAACTGGGAAATTGCGCCAATCATGCAAAAAGTCGCCAAATATCCGCCATCTTGAATGGTGTCAAGATGGCGGCGATTCTACTCACAGCCGTAACAAAAAAATGTAAATAGTAAATAAAATTGGAAATATCACAGGAAATTGCAAATACTGCATAAAATTGTATGAAATTTAACATGAATTTTCTGACATTCTGGCACAAATTAGAAATTCTGGCAAAATTTTAGGGTTGCCTACAAAATGAAGAAGGTTACCACATTTGGCGATAAATTAATTTGGCGCGGGAAAAGAATTCAACTTGGCGGACCGCACACTGTTCTTAAGTCGAGCCGTCAGTTTATGGATCTTAATTCTAATTTTTAGTAACTAAATCTTTGAAAAGCATTATCATGAAATATTGACATCAAGCATCTTTGCTTGCCAATATGCATTTTACATTTAATGACTTATATTTTTAATGACCATTATAAAATTCATGTTAAATTGTAGGGTAAAGTAAAGTTAAACTAAATTAATATGATTGTGTTATCTTTTCAAGAGGAAGATTTGGCTGATATTTTTAACAGTTGGTGGTTTATTAAATTTTTATTCCTTATCAGGATTAGAATTTTTAAATGTGCCATTTTAAGTTATCTGTAGTTGGGTTTTACTGCAGATAAATTTATTCTTTAGTAATTTTCATGGAGAATATATTAATTTAGAAATTAGTATATGGTTAACTAAAACATAGTAATATACGTAATTGGAGATATAAGGTATTTTGTTATGTGTTACTTTGGATATTGTTATCATAGTTATGAATAAATAAAATTATTTATATTGATTCAGTGAATTTGTAATTAATTAGATGCTTTAAAATGTCTGATCTTCTTTCCTGTGTCAGAAAATTCTGGGCAATTTTTCTCCTTCTAATTATCTCCCAGCTTCTGTTACAATTTTTAAATAACTTATAAAAAACTAATTTTCATTTCAGGTATTTAAAAAAGCTGTTAAATTCCTTTTTTTTTTTTTTCATTTAAATGCCCTGAAACTTTTTAAAAGGAATTTTAAGTCTAGAATAATTTTTATTTTCGTAATCGAAAAATCAATTTTTCTCTAATAAGCTTTCTTTCTCAATTATTATTTCTTTATCTTGAAAGTCTACTACTTTAATAAATGGCTAATTTAGTCCAGTTTTTAACATCATTTGGAATAGCAAAGAATATAAAGCATTTCTATGTATTTATGTAAATTTTATTGGGTATCAATATAATTAATGATCATGAATATTATGGTTTTTAGATCCTGATATATTTAATCTCCTATTTCTTATAATAATACTATCGAATCGCTATTATCTCGACTATAAATAGAAAGCTTTCAGTATTTGGTGGGAAAAATTTTAAATGCGAAATAGTACATTTATAACTAGATCACTAGATTGTTTTAATGATTCATTCTTTGAAATAGCCTCTTTGAATTGTTCTGATTTTTATATTGCTTGTATAAATAGTTTTCATAAATTTTCAGTCTTTGTTTTTTTAAAAGTAAAAGATTGTTTTTTAAATAAAAGTTGCCTCTTTAGAATTTAATAAAAATTGAAGCTTGGATATTTTTGGTTTTCTGAATATAGTTTGTGTTAGAAAATTATTTCTTGTATGTATATTTTAATTACGACAACAAATTTAATATATGATTCCTAATTGATCTAGATGACAATCATATATTGTAATGTCACTGTTTTAAAATTCAAAAATCAACTTTTAAGAAAAAATTCAAAATTCTTAATATGACGGAAAAAGTATTTTTTTTTTTTTTGTGTACTAAAAAATTATTTATTTTATTAATAATCTGTTTATTATAATTATTTTTATTTATTTGTAGGAGAATGTTTTTAAGAAGTTAGTGTAATATTCAGTTAACAAGCTAATGGCTTTTTGTGTCTTTACTCGTCATTCAACGTTTCTACGTAGAATGGCGTCTTCTTCATTAGCTGGGAAAGTGAGGAAACAGCCAATTTCAGACATGGCTGCTTTTAGAACTGTGTTTCAGAAATCTAAGCATGTTGTTGCATTGACTGGTGCTGGCATCAGTGCAGAAAGTGGCATTCCTACCTTTCGAGGTGCTGGTGGACTCTGGAGAAAGTATAATGCTCAGGTATGGTATCTTCTCTTTTAATATCTAATTCTGAAATATAAATTTCTGTAATTTTCTGTTAGGAGGATTCATTATTTTAACCCTTTCTAAGGCATGGGAAATACACTTACCACAATATTTAAATGTCCATGGTTAACAGTTTTACCATCTTCTCTGATGAAAGTTGCTATCTCTTAATAACTTCAGAAACCACAAAAATATTAATAAACATTTTGACCACATAATACGATTTTAACAATCAAATTAATTATCAGTTAATTATTGAGATATGTCAGTACCTCTCACCAGGGGTTCCCAACCTTTTTTCCCTTCATGTACCCCTTAATTTTTATTTTCGCATACTCCCTAATGTCACATCCACCACACCCATCCCTCTATGCAAAGAAGTTTTTATCAATAATGTTAAGGACTTGAACAGCATAAGAGTCATGATTCAAATTGATAATGTTTGGAGGGATAATGTTTTCTTATTTTTGATTTTATGTTTTATTCCGGCTTTTCAATAGTGTTAGTTCAACGCCAAAACGAATGAAACCAGTATTGAGATATTTTCACATTAACCTATAATGATAGCTAAAAATTACACTGTAATAATCAATTATTCAAGTGGTAGAAAATTTTAATGCAGTCCTTGAGCTTGTTTCATGAAGTTGAGTTTTCAAAAATTGGGTTCAAATGAAAATTCACATATCATGTGGAGATGCATCAAGCTTATTGCAATATTTTTTCTTAATATATGCATAAGGTGAGAATGCTCTTTCCACAAGTTCTGTGTTTCTGAAAGGTAATAAATATGCTTTAAAAATTGTTTTATGACAGAGTTCTTAATACTTTTCTTTCATTGCTACCCAGAAGTCAATCAAGTTTCTTTTAAATTCAGATATTAAAGAAAAATCAGTTGAAAGTTCATATAATTTTTCTTTTTCAGAAACTGTTAATTTTTTGGCTTCTTGAAGAAACACTTTGTTGAATGGATTTAAAATTCATATATCTGCATCATTTTTCCATCATCAGATTTTCCACCATACATGCAAACACCACAGCACTTGGCCCAATCTATTTCATTTTCACAAAAATAGTCTTGAATGGCATTAAATATGTCCTCGCTAGTATTTTTTAATGAGAGGATAACACAATAAAAGATTTTAAGGGCTTTAACATTCAAATAACTTGTAATCTTAATATAAATAAGTCATTGCGGGTATGTATGCATGTTCCACATTCCCTTCTAAATCAGGGCACTGATTTCAACCAAACTTTGTGCACTTATTAAGACAAGGGGAAGATTACTGTCAAGTTTTCAAAGTGCAAATGTTAATTAAACTGTCAGTTAATTAGAAATGATCCAAAACCGTTTTTCCACAATGAGTTCGGAGCAAATTATCTCTATAAAATTATTTTTATACCATCTTAAAGTTCAAAATTTTACCTTCTTAATGATACTAATTTTATGTCTGTGACATTTTTTCTTCAATTTTTATTAAATTGCTAATTACCTGCAGAGAAGAGAGAGATCATCATCAACTTTTAAAAGCCGTAATCTTATTAAAATTTAAGTTAATTGGAAATTAAGCAAGATATGGCATTTTCCGTGATATTTTTCAAAAATATGTATTATGTCACAAAAACTATTTTTGCACATATGTAAAGTTAAAAAAGTTAACTTTTCATGACACACAAGTTTCATTTCCGTTCCAATTCGTTGCCCTCATTTGAAAAAATTTTCAAAAATTAAATTGTGTATAAAATTTACTGTGATCTCGCATTAGAAGAAATTCCAGAAGACTAATTTTGTTATTTTTTTATTGATATTTCTTTCAATGCTTTTTCTTAATTAAAAATTTACTATGTAATTAATTGTCCTAAAACATCTGTTAAAATCTTTCTTATACTGCAAGATTTATGGGTAAACTTGCAGTCTACGGTGCCCACTTGCTTCTCGCCAATTTTCCTTGGCGCAATTTCATCTGCTGGCACCAAACACTGTTTGGGATGCGCAGTGCGCTTTTCATTACTGTACTGCGCATGCTTCATTTGAAAAGGAGTGATTGAGCACGCAATGCCTTCAGCATTTCAAACGCATACCGGGCAATTTTTAATTTGAAAAACATCAGCAGCTTCACTTTCTGCAAAGTGGGACACTAGTAGCTTCGCTTATTCATTGAGAAGCGAAAACACAGAATAACATACAGAATTCTGAACCTAAAAGTGACTGAAAATGTTCAAAAACGAGAAAAGTGTAGTTAAAACTTCACATACCTATTTTAATTGCTCAATTGCTGTTTACACTTAGGACACTGATATCCGCTTGCTATCAATCCCTGATCCACACACTTCGAAAGGGAACCAATGCCATAATCAACAACAGCTGTACAAAGCACACGTAACGAAATGATAAAATCAGATGAAAATCAAACCGACAAAACAAATTCGATTGAATCGGCCAACCACATCAAATAGATCAACGAAACAAACCAATCAAAACGAATCGTAATATCGCGTCATGCGCAAAACACCGATGAACAGATCAATTTCCACGCATGCGCACATCTCACTCGTTAAAATCATCATTGCACAACCAAAACAAATATCCTCTCCTCTCCATTCTTGGTGGCAGAGAGTTGGCGATCCTAAGAGGAACGAAGTAAGTGGGCATCGTAGACTGAAAGTTAACTGATTTATGAACAAAATTTGATGTATCTATGGAACAAATATTAATAACTTATGGAGAAAATTAGCTATCGGCAGTTTTTAAAAATCGTCTGGTTCAATTGATATTCTTATTTTAATTATAAAACGTTTCAGAAGATAAAAGAATTTTGGGTATTGTAATTTTCTATATAATAGCAGTTTTTAACATCAAAAATATTAGACATGAAAGTATTTTAATCCTGAGCAAAGCCGGGCATAACAGCTAGTAACAAATAAATCAACAGCTTGGGAACATCAATGCTTTCTTCCATCTGTATTGAAAAGAAGAGGCTCTTTTTTATTCTTTCATTTATAGTAGGTTCAATGTTGTCAGAAATGTCCTTAATTCTCCAAGAAACAGTGTTGTTAGACAAGGGAATATTTTTAATTTTTGTCATGGTCTTCATTGAATATGCATTCAAGAACATCCTTGATACAGAGATTCCCTTATGTTTTTACTTTTTTAATCCCTTATGTTTTCTTGTGTCTGCCATTACCAACGTTGATTTTGCTTACCCCCTCCCCCCAACTGGTCGGAGTGCATGTTCCACACGTTGGGAATCTTTGCCTTGCGCTGTAATTTTGATGTAAATTTGCGCTAAATTTTTTGCTGAAATAGAAACCTAGATGTTTCAGTTTTTTTATTTCAAACTATCACAAAATATCTTGATTTGTTGCTGAATTATTAATTAATAAATTTAAATGACAAATCAAATTAATTTTATCTAATAAACTAAATGAATTTTTCTTGAATTGGTCTCAATTTCAAAAATAATTTACTATACCATTACTAATAAAAAAAAATAGCCATTTTAAGGAGTAGATACTAATACTCCTTAGCTCATAATACTTGTTTTCCAAACTTTTAGCCCAAGAATTTTAACATGTCATACAAGATTGATTCAGTGGCCTTCTTCATATACTGTGTATATGAAGAGGGCCTACTGATACTGATATTTCATACCTGTGTATTTGACTTTATTGAAAACATTATATGTGAATAGTTTATAATACTTATTGAGAAAGCATAAATTATAAATCTATACTTATTATAAAAGGCAATGTTTGTGTGCGTGCGTGCGTGTGTTTGTCTGCGATGTCCAGACGAATCTATCGCACTTACAGCCATGAAATTTGGCACACAGGTAGTCGTAATGGTGACTGAATGCACCTCGAAGCCAAAATTTTAAATTTTAATCTAGAAATTTTTTTATTTAATGTTTTGTGTTGTTTTGGTTGATTTTTCGCACTAATTTCTCAATAGAATGGTTTCAAATAATTGTACGACAAAAATAGATAGACCATCGGAAAGAGCACGCGATTTCCGTTCTAATGAAGTTAGTTTTGAATTCCTAACGCAATTTACTGAATTTTGAGAAATTTTTTAAAAATACCCAGTTTTGGCTTCAAGATGTTACTTTTGATTTTAAATTTGTTGCATCCGACTTTCTAATAACACTATTATTTTCAATTTTTTTCAGCATATAGGTAGAACGGTTGTGTCGGATTTAAAACAACAACGGTTAAAATATCTTTTCAAGTTTTTTTTTAATTAATTTATTTCTGGGCGGTTGAGAGTTATTTTTCTGGAGAGAGTTCGGCGCGCGGCACGGCACTTCGGAACGCAGATAGCTATGTGATTGGTTGAAGGGGAGGTGACGTCATAACCTTGAATTGAGTGACTGATTATTATTTTCGGCAGTAACTTAACGCATTTATTCATCTCGCATACTTTGCTTGCAGTATAATAATTTTCACGTTGCAATTTTTTAATATTGTTTATCGCGAAAAAAAAAATAAGCGGGAAAATCAATAATGTGTATCTTTTGTTTTGATTTTGTTTTCAAAACTTTTTCATGTCATTGTAGGCGTTTTTTTTTTTTCTTCATTTTGTTGAAGTCCTGATTCCACGGGCAACGCCGTGCGCGTACTGCTAGTATTAAATAAGAATGGCTACTATGGCCTATTGCTAAGGTGACAGCCTTAGAACTGGAGGGTTCCAGGTCCGAAACCAGATTCCACTCAAGATCCGTCGTGTTTTGGGCCTGTTGCCCGTTAAATCATACTTAGGGGGTCAAATGTCCTCCCGCTGGTGTGGCACAGAAGTTTGGAAAGGGAGTGCCAGCTCAGGTGTCCTCGTCATCTGACTGCGGTTCAAAATTACGAGATCTGTACCAAAGAAGCCTCGTGTTGCTTCAAACCGGGACATTAATACAACTAAACTTCTCAAGCATATGACTCTGATCAACTTAAGCATGAATTTGGCTCTATATTGTATAGTTTAAATAATGAAATGATTGATATTATCCACAACTGAATTATATATAATAATTTTTGTTATAATTTTACAGATTATAATTGAAAGTGCATAGATAAGGAGATTTTAGATGTTTGGATATTTAGGATAAGTAAAAATTTTTAATAAAGATTGATGTGCTGAATTTTTTAAAATGTTATAAAAATTTATTTTTATTTATACTTTTTATTTCTTTGTTAAGGTACTTAGTATTCTAATATGTATTTACTATCTCTTAGTGTCAACATAACAAATGTAAAAATTTTTGTGATAAAAATTATTCTACTTTTAAGCATGAAACTTTCTAATTAATATTTTTGAGTATATACACTTGTATATCATGATTCTTTAAATCAAACAATTTATGTCAAGTTTTTGGTTAAACTATTTTTTACAGGATCTCGCAACTCCTGGTGCATTTTTAGCAAATCCCTCTCTTGTGTGGGAGTTCTACAGTTATCGAAGAGATTTGGTGCTGAGCAAAAAACCAAACCCAGTAAGCTGTTTGTTAATTCATATGCTTTATTCTTTAATGTGTAAATTTATACATTTGTTTTACTAATTAAATTACTTCCTTTTAAGGCTCACCATGCTCTAGCTAAAGCTGAAGCACAATTAGCTACAGAAGGTCGAAGACTTGTTGTCATTACACAAAACATAGATGAACTGCATAGAGATGCAGGCACTAAGAATCTTCTAGAACTTCATGGTATGAATTAACACATTAGAATGTTTTCCTACCATTGCATTTTATGTAGTTAAATACAGTCGGACCTCTATTAAACAAAATCGCTAAATCCTGGAAAAAGTTCATTATATGGAAAATTTGTTAAATAGAGATTTACCTATTAAAATATTTTAAACTACACAAAAGATTTTAAATTCATAAACACTAAATATTATCAAAAAAAGTAATTAATCACACCTTTATTTTGTAAATTAATATCTATTTGTTTAACATATCTTAATCATCAAAAAGAAATCTGCGAGGAAAACAAGAATAAAACAAAACATTGTCCGGAAATACACTTTATTCTCAATTTAAAAAAAAATAGTTTTATATTAAAATTAATGAATTTTAGCATTTCATCATACGAGGGTTTGTTGATTTCTGCATCATGATCATTTCCATCTTCATCATCTTCGTCTTCATCGCAATTCATTGCTGTATTGTTTTCATTTTTCATACTGTCCACTTCAAAACTGCCTCATCCACATCTTCATAGACACATGCTTTTATACGTTTTGAACAGGAATTGGATGGATCATAATTTTGTATCTTGTGACGATTTTTTATTATGGTTGATAAGCTGTTTGAAGGAATAGCAAATTTTAAAGCAATATCCTTTTACTTCATGCCTTTATCCACCTCATGAAGAATTAAGTTTTTTATTTGATGCTCAAGCACTTTCGCTTTGACGTTTTCCAGCTTCAAGGTCATTAATCACCATAAAATGTGTTAAAAGAAAGAATAAGTTTGAAATGTTCAGAAATATCTTGAGAAATAGGGAGAAAAAATATATTGGGTCACAAGAAAAAGTTCATTAAATAGAGAATGCACTTCGCTGTTTGGAGATTATTTTATGATGAAATTCGCAAAATGTTCTTGGTTCTAAGGAAAAGTTTGCAAAATAGAGAAATTCGTAAAATAGAGGTCCGACTGTATATTAAAATTTTGAACCCAAAATTTTTGTTTTTCATTTTATGTGATTCTAGTCTTATGCCTTTAAGTAGCTAGTTATTTTGATGTGCTAGCTATTAAGTAGAAAGATCATGCATTTTGTCATTTACGCCAGTCTTTATGTAAATTCAGCAGTTTTTTATCAGAAAATTAAACTAATATAAGAATAAATTGGAGGTAGTCAATTTGGAGCTGAACATGCAGAATATGAAAAATTTGGCTCAGCCACTCTGGGTCGTTTGTTTCAAGATTTTTATGCAAATTTTTAAAATTTTCGCAATCTGGTAATTAAAATATTTTAAAAGAATATTTGCTGTTGTGCTTTCATCCTGCAATATGTTGAACTATTCTGACTTTTATTTTCAATGTATAGGTACTTTGTTTCGTACTAGGTGTACCAAATGTGGAGATATTGCAGAAAATAGGGCGAGTCCTATTTGCCCTGCATTAGCTGGTAAAGGGTATGTAAATATGCTTTTGGAATAAATTGTTCTACTGTTGAAATATTAACAGCTTTCTTAAAATAACTCTCCTTTCCCCAGAAAAAAATGATATTGAAATGGATTTATTGGAAGTTTATTAAAAGAATTGGCATTTGTCCAATTTTTGTTTTCATTGATCAAAACCTCCATCGAAGTCCTGAGAAGTCAGGCTCATCACCTGCCGCATCATTTCATGTTTTATGTACCCAGTGCTGCCTCCCATATTATCATTTCCATTTCTGGAACAAAAAAAATCACAGGGGCTAAATATGGGGAGTAGGGAGGATGATCCAAAACATTCTAGAAGCTTGTGGAAATTGCTACTGAGTGTGCAGAACTTTGGGATGATTTTTGCACACAATTTTTCAACCCAAAATATTTTGACAGAACTGGCACACAGACAGTTTTCCCCAATTCATTTCATCAGCATTCATACAGGCAAAGAATTGGCAGTCGGAAAGCACGAGACCTTGCACATACAGTGTCTTCATTAACGTACAAGATCGACAAATACCCTGGCCTTGCATCTTCTGTGCCACTCACTGAAATGCTTGATGCTGTGAAAAGACCTGTTTTCTTCTGTTTGTTAACTCCATAAATAGCCATCAACATTTCATAAATTTCCCAAGTTCACCAAAAATTTGATGTTCAGTTGTTCAGCAGTCTCCATCCTTGACAAGAGCAAAGACATGGTGCTACATGCACACAAAAAAAAAGATACCTCAGGCTGCACGCTTGTCTTGACGGTTTGATGGTTACTTGCACCTCAACACGTCCTGCGCCAAAAAAGTAGACGGTGCACATGGGAAAATAACGTCTCAAGAACACTCTAGTAGTTCATGTATTTATTGGACAGATTAGGCTTATATAAATATATAGGTACTTCCTTATTATAGCAGGCCTCAAGCTTACTTGGCTAATTTTGGATTATGCCAAACAGATTACAACTATGATTTTGCTATGAAGACATTTTGGCATTTGGCAGTTGCTTACAGGGGCCACTATAATAAGGAAGTACCAATTTATAATATTGATTCTGCTCTTTCCCTTGCTATGAAATTATATTATGAATGTTTATCTATGGAACATTTAAAATGATTTTATGCAATTAAAAAAATATTTTCTGTTCATGCTTAAGAATCAATGAAAATTGCAAAATTTTCTGAAAGTGGGGAGGAGTTTTTTAAAAAAAAATCTGTGTTTTAAATAAAATCTTGAGAAAATACCCAGAAAGAGAAAACATTTCTTATTGTTCTTTTATCTTGAAAAAATGGCACTTAAATCACATTAACCATGAAATGTTTTACATTGAATTCAAAGTCTGCTATAAACTTTATATAAAATATTTCATTTCTTGTTTAGAGCACCAGATCCTGAAGTACCAGATGCAAGGATTCCAGAGCAAGATTTGCCAAGGTATCAAAAATAGGATTTGATATCTCTTGTGATAGAAACTTTTACCTTGTGTTTAATGTTAAAGATATTACAAATAGTGGAAAAACTGGAATTCTAATCTGAACATTTAATGTTTATTATTGTTTATTAAATAGGATTGTAATTGGGCATTTACTTAAACACTGCTGAGTATCTTAAATCCTTTGAAATTATTTTTGCTGATTCATTCTTAAAATCCTAATTTAGTGTTCATTTCCCCCTCTATCAGGTGTGTAAAATGTGCTGGTTTACTACGACCTCATGTTGTATGGTTTGGTGAATCACTTGATCCGGATGTTTTAATGGCAGCACAACAAGAACTAGACCAGTGTGACCTCTGTTTAGTTGTAAGTTATTATTAACTTTTGAATTTATATAGCATTAGAACTAAAATATTATTTAATAATATGTAATGTTAACCCTTTGATGATGACTGTCACGCTGGCTTGCCAGCTGGTTGACACATTCTCACCCGACTGTCACAAATACATGCTGGCTTTTGTGGCTTTTAGTTACCGACTGTCACTTTGGAATGACACCAGCTTTAGTACAATTATGCTCAACTAGAAAAAGTGTGCTGGCCCTGAGCAGCCACACGCGTTGGGAAGCGTTAGCCCAAGGAAACCGCATGTTTTCCCTTAATATGTAATAAATAGGATTAACATGCAGCTCTTTCCTTGGCTAATACTGTCTCTCATTTTATAAGCCTATTTGTTGATTTTCAAAATAATTAAAATATTTTTCAACCTCATTTATGTACATAAGTGATTTATAGATAGACAAAATCAAGATTATGATAATTTAGAAATCCCCGAGATTGAAAGATGCCTTTTATGGAATCAAGTCTTGTCTGTCCATGTGTAATAACTCCAAGGTGCAATGAGTTAGATGTATAAATCTGGTATATGGTGCTTACACAAAGGTTGTTGAACTGTATTAAATTTTGGACCAAACCTGTCGATAAGGACTTTTCCCAAACACATACTCAAAACAGGGTCATAGTTACAAGATTTTTATTATTGTTATTGAGAATAAAAGATAAGTCTTCTTTTTACTGTGTTAATATGAAAAAATTGTTTGATTTTTAATTGTTTGTCAATGTTTTTAATTATCTGTCTTTTTATAAATGAATTTCCACCAAATTTTTGCATATATTATTCATTACTATCGTAGAATTCTACGAGGCTTATTTATATCATTTCTTTAATAATTAAATGAGATTAAAAATATACCCTCTCTCATTCCATTTTCTCAAAAACATGCATTTTGTATATTCGACTCTAATTCTAGATTGGTACGTCATCTGTTGTTTATCCTGCTGCAATGTTTGCACCTGCTGTTGCTGACAGGGGTGTCCCAGTTGCTGAATTCAACATTGAATCCACTCCAGGAACTGAAAATTTTGGGTAATTATAACATTAAAATGTTTTATGGATACATTTCAAAGTTTAACTACACACTTAAAAGTGCTACTACTTAATACTGTTTCTGTTACTTTTTGTATCTTCAAATACCTGATTTTTCATTGAAATTACTAGGTTTTATGTGAATTTTGGGGACAGTTCATACCATGCTTATTCAATTGCTTTTATAAGCCACTTGCTAAAAAAAAAATTGGCTTCCATTTTCATACCCATTTTGTGTTATCTTCCCCCCTAGTTTATATGTCTATAGGGTTAAGATTTGGCAGGGCAGTCCATGACATTGATAGTATTCTGGTGAAATCATATTTTTCTCGAGTTTGATTTATGAATTAATGACCTGTCTTGTTGGAAAATGCAATCAAGTTCTCCCAACAAGTTCAGTAACCGAGTCAAATGATGCTCTACTATTTGGTCATAGTCCTTAGAAGTCAATTTTTTATTGCACAGGACTAAGAACATTTGGCCATTAAATCCAAAACCACTCCATGTCCTCCAGCTTGTTGCCTGCAAGAAACTTTTTGGTTTGCTTCATAAACCTTACCATATCCATTAGGTCCATCTAAATTCCACTTTTATTTTTAATTAACTATGATTAAAAGCCATTTATCACCATGAAACAGTATTTTCTTTGACTCTGTAGTGCTGTTTTAAGGTGTTCTTTCAAATTTAGATTTGGCCAAAATGTCATATTTCTCCTTGATGCCATACATAACATTTTCCTTTACAGGCAGTACAAATGTTGTATCAGAATTTTTTTACCTTTGAATGCAGGTCGGTACAACTACTGTACCAGACACAAGTGAGAATTTCGCTCCCTGTGTTCAACACAGTTCTTCTGGTTTAAGTCCCCATAGCCTAAAGGTTATTGCTCACAGAGCTGTTTTCTTTTGTCTATCAAATCTTCTCTCAGTAAACTATTTGTCACCTTGTAAAATTCTATAAATACTCCCCAAAGATTGCTTTGAAATCTCAGAAATGTCTTTCAGATATTTCCCTTTAACTTGTAAATCTAGAATTTACGTAGTCTCCTCCTTTTAGATCTCAGTATTTCCATGAAGTTACGAAAACTCCAAATAATAATTCTAAAACAAGCTAAACAATTATTTTAAAGCTATAAAAGTGACAAAAATTGACTATACTTATATAGAAGAACTGTTAATAACTAGCCGTCTGCGAAAAATGTTGATTTTAAAGAGCAAATAATAATTAAAATATTTTTCGATTTAAAATTAGACAATGTCTATATTTATGGGACAGGCAATTTTTCAATTTTCTGAGTTTTTACACCATTTTTAATTATTGCTTTATGGTTTTTACCATAAATTCGAATAAAAACAAACCAAAACATTTTTAGAAGTATATGAATTGTACTTTCGTTTGGAATGCCATTTCAATCTGTGTCTATATTTTAAGGACAGGGTATAAATATGCTTAGTATTTTTTTCAAATATAGCTAGTTAAATATTGAACTAGGCATGATTCTTAATTGTGAAATGAAATTGCCTATTATTACTGATTCGAAGATGATTGTTATGTAGTGTCTTTATCATAACCAGAAAAGAGTTTATACATAAATGGAATGCAAATTCAATAAGACTAAAACTAAAGTTTAATATTGTTATTGAACTCCTTAACTAAACTGATATGCTTCAGATTGTAATAAAATCACTACTTCTCTGTAATTGGTATCCACTTTCATATTACACAAATTCGCTCACTGAGCACTCTCTTTATTTCTGACATTTGCATTTTTCCATTTGAAGGATATCGGAAATTCAATGCTGCACTTTTATACTTTTGAGTAATGTATTATATATTAAATAGCTACCTAGATTTTTTAAAATTATTCACTTTTCATTGGATCAAACAAAATATCTTTAAAACGGGAACTCTGTATTTCCAAACTTTATTTTACTTGCATTGCTTTGATGATTTTATTTCACAGTCTGATATTTATCCAAGTAACTGAAATATGCATATTTGCAGGTTCCACTTTGAGGGTTTCTGTGGCAGTACATTACCAAAGGCTCTGGGAGTTTAGATAAAGTGTATCGACTATGCAATGCAGCTAGGACTCTGTAGGAATCTCCAACCTTGACTGGCATCTGAGGCGGGCCTGCAGTTAGGAATTCCTGCCAATTTAGTTATCACTTTTGGTGACAAGACTATCTATACGGTGCCTAAGTGGATCGAGCTTGCTAGCATTCACTCAAAATCACAGATGAAGGCCATCAATTATTTGACTTCTGTGTTAGAATATTTTGAAAAATAATGTTTTTACAGAACACACATTCAAAATTAATGTGCTTTTCTAAGCCTATAAAATCCCGTGCCTGAAAAAAATACAAGCTTTTTGTTTTTAAAACATGTTCAGAGAACATGGTATAAAATCATGTATGTAAGAGATTTAAAAATGCAAATGTTTCCACTAGTCGCCAGACTCTGGTTGGTGCATACTCTTGTAGATAATTTTTTTCTTTTCTTTAGCCATTAATAACAATCTATTTGAAATAAAATGCAAATTTCAGTTAAACTAGCGGCTTTCTTTGTAATAGCATTCATTTGTAGTTCTGTATCTGTTCAAGCTATATCACTAATGGAAACACTCTTAGCACAAAAACAATTTGCAATACTAGCTACTGTGATACGATTTGTTCTAATCAACTTATTTCAATATTTTTCAAAATGTAAATGCATTAAGAGCAGTTATGCTTAATAGTGATAGTACAAGAACTTAAGATTATGATGAACAGTTTGATGAATTTTCTAACTGATGAATCCATCAATTTCTTTTGTTGCTTTTAATACACTAAACCAGGGCTTCAGAAACTTTTTATCTTGCAACCCTGTTTTTGCTCCAGAAAATTTTTCAAAGCTCCAGGAAAAATCCACTTTTATCGTATGAATAAAACACTTAATTTGCGCTGAATTTAGTTCAAAAGACATTTTATTTACAAAACTAGCAGTACCCTACACAGCATTGCCTATGACATAGTGAATATCAATGAAATGAGGGCTGGGGGAGGACCCCAAAAAACAAAAGTTTTGAAATCAAAACAAAATGTTATTAATATTGCACAATTATTGAGACAAACAACTGAAAATGAAGATAAGTTTAACAAAGAGACAATGCCATTGGAAAGTTTGTTGCAAACAATGCTATTAGAATTTAAATTGTGTATAAATAATTTTCATGATTTTTGGAATGACCAAGTGGTTCATCTCCTGAAATGGAGTAATAATTCAGTTAAGTTGATGAAATAAACTATTCAAATTGAAATTACAATATAAATAATTATTAAATATTTATTTTTGAAAAACAAATAATTTTACCTTCAAGAGAATAACTTCTATAAACCAAATATAATGTTAAAGAAAACTGAATGAAATTTTAAATTATTTCAAATGGATCAATACACTTCAAAAAATAAAGTCAAACATAATTTTATGATATTCTTGTATGTTCAAAATCAATCAGAAAAAAGAAGGGATGAAATTTTCAGCTTCAAGTTCATCAGTTTTAACTTTGAAGCCATGCTACGTAAATGGCACCTTGAGGACACATTTGATTTTTGACTAAAGTAGAAAAAAAACCCCTGCAATTTTTCATTATTTAGCAGGCTATAAGAGTTTTTTTATAATTTAACAGCCAGTTTAATACTCATGAATTTTAAGCTGGGTTACAAATTTAATGTTTCGAAAGAACTCTCCACAATTTATTGTAATTAAAACTGAATAAAACTTCACGATGATTCAAATAAGTTGAATAAATTGCACTCAACCCTTTTGGGACGACACGCCTTCGACAAATACCTTCCTACGGGACAGAGCAGAGGATAAAGGAATTGTCCCACAGGACAGGGGTTTGGGGTCGCTACGCTTAACTTCAGGGGGAAAAAAAAAATCACAAGAAAAAAGTTTGTAGTAATTTTTGGTACCATTTTAGATTATTATTTAAGCTGTGATATACATTAAAATTAGCATTAAATACTCATTATCCTTTAATTTATTTATATGAAAATATTTATATAAAAAAAATTGCTTACCTTGAGAAATAATTTTCAAAAGCACTATACTAATTCTTCTGAAATTTTAATAGGCAAAATACATAAATAAACGTTAAGATTAATAAAAAAATACTACAAAGACTATTTAGAAGAAGTAGAAAAATTTTAAAATGAAAACTGAGTATGAAAAACCTCGAAGCAGGGAGGAACACAAAGAAATCACTAGAAATATCACTTTCTAGCTCTTTAGAAAATGAATCGTCACTCCCATCTATGTCACCAATTGGTTCATTTACACTGAAGAGCCAAAGCGTGCATATGCAAATAACGGAGATTTGCAATCAATCATCGTAACCCGATGCGGTCGGCAACGCCTATATAAGACAACAGATGTCTAACAAATGTATTAGATCGGTTCCTGCTGCTGCAATGGCATGTTTTCAAGATTTAAGTGACTTTGAACGTGGCGTTATAGTCGGCACACGAGAGATGGGTCATAGCATCTCTGAAGTAGCGATGAAATTTGGATTTTCGCATACGACCGCTTCACAAGTGTACCGTGAATATCGGGTATCCGGTAAAACATCAAATTTCTGCCATCGGCGCAGCCGGAAAAAAGACCTTGAAAAAACGACCATTGACATCAGACGCAAATCCTTAAACGAGACAGACGTACAATACTTTCTCAAATTGCCGCGAATTTCAATGATGGGGCATCTACAAGTGTCAGCGTGCGAACTGTTCAACGGACAGTCATTAATATGGGCTCTCAGAGCCGAAGGCCCACTCGTGTACCATTGCTGACTGCACAGCACAAAGCTTTACTCCTCTCCTGGGCCCACAACACTACCATTGGACTGTTGATGACTAGAAACACGTTGCCTGGTCTGACGAGTCTCGTTTCCAATTGTATTGTACAGAGACATGTGTACGAGTATGGAGATGACATCATTAATCCATAGACCCTGTTTGTCAACAGGGGACTGATCAATCTGGTGGAGCCTCTGTGATGGTATGGGATGTATGCAGTTGGCGTGATATGGGACCCCTGATACATCTAGAGACGACTCTGACAGGCGACAGGTACTTAAGCATCTTGCCCGATCACCTACACTCATTCATGTCCATTTTGAATTTCGACGGATTGGGACAATTCCAGCAGGACAATGCGACACCCCACACGTCGAGAGTTGCTACCAAGGGGCTCCAGGAACACTCTTCTGACTTTAGGCACTTCCATTGGCCACCTAAATCCCCAGAGATGAACATTATTGAAGATATACGGGATGCCTTGCTACATGCCGTTGAGAAGAGATCTCCACCACCTTGCACTCCTATGGATTTGTTGACTGCCCTGCAGGATTCATGGTGTGAATTTCCTCCAGGATATCTTCAGACACTAGTCGAGTCCATGCCACGTCGTTTTGAGTCACTTCTGCATGCTCGTGGTGGCCCGGCACGATATTAAGAAGGTGTACCAGTTTTTTTTGCTCTTCAGTATATATTCTTCCTCTCATAAATAACGCTTTCTCACCATAATAAATTCGAGTTGAGGCTTTCCGAAATAAAAAGCAAAGTATGTGATATATTTATATGAAAGCATTGCAATGTGCAACTGGGCTGATGGTAAAACCCAAAAGGAAACCCCACATAGTAGCGAAAAGAAATAAAGGTATTCAGAGAAAAAGAAACCACGTAGAGAGTGAAACATCACAGCTCTGTTTGTTTATATTATGTTTTAGCTCCTCCCCTGCAACAGCTGATGAGAAAATGCCAAATTCAGGCAGAATTTGAACGAACTGAAGATCAGGCTCTAATAATTATGTTCAGTTCAAAATAAATGGACACTGGGTGCCATCTAGTGGTCTTTAAAAATTGTTTCAGCTCAAAATGCATATATGCATCGCCCGGTCGCTAGTGATGCATCACCCGGCTATGGGCGACAATCCTCAGCGATGCATATATGCATCGCCTGTCCCGAAAGGGTTAAGAGTTCAATAGTTTCAAATTCTTTATTCTAATATGAAGTGCCTAATATAGTTACTCCAAGAATTATTTTGAAAAATAAAATTGGCTCTGTTCAAGTGTGCACGTACAGTAGAATCCCACTAATCTGAGTCCTGTTAATCCGAGCTCCGCTTAATCCGAGGTAGCTTAAAAGAAGTAATAAAAAATTGCATTGTAGCACTATCTGTCACTGGAAAAAGAATTAACATTTTTATCCCTCTCACTAATGCTTAAAATTTGTCACCTGCCTGTTGAGCCGGCGATCAGTTTTTCTTGGAATTTTCGCATGATTACCGAAGAAGAAATTGATGAAACTGAAGATTTAAACTATGCAACAGAGAAGATCATTTCGCATGCAGAAGGCATGACAGCGTTAGATATTGCCCTTCACTATATTGAACCAGATGCTTTACCACATAACGTTTTATTTTTGAAACGCTTGCGAGACAACGCAGCAAGAAAGAGACTTTCTGCTCAAAAACAAACATCTTTAGATTCATTTTTTAAACATTAAATCAAGTAAGAGTGATGTTATTTAAAATACATTTTTATATTTACAAAACTGTGTGCTTGTTATTTTCTCTTTCAGTTATACGTACACATATAAAACTGAATTTTTCTCTTCTATTTTATTATGTAGTCCACATAATCAGAGATGGTGTCAGTCCCGATCAACTCGGATTATCTGGACTTGACTGTATTTCTAGATTAAACAAGTTTACAGAGCAAGACCTTGTCAGAATGCCACACTTTCATCAGCAACACTCAATTCAGCAGCAAACTTTTATCTTTTGACGAGAGTCTGCAAGGGTTCCAAATATGACACATTGGACTTTACAGTTATACATATTTCAATTGAGAACCCGAAATTCCTTCATATTTTTTATAAATTTTTACAGCCTACTAGTTTTTATCATTCCATTTAATTTGAACAATCTGTTGATAATTTAAGTGTATCATATATATGTATGACACTTTATGTGTCTGAAATTTTAATTTCTGCTATCATTCTATCCTATTACTTCTTAAAACCTATTTTCTAGCTATATCGTATGTGAGCTGCAGCATGGCCAACTATAGCCATTACAGCACCATTGAACCAAAATCAGTCCCCCTTTACCAACTTGGTGAGTAGACAAGGATATTAAATGGGCAGGATAGCCAGCCATAATTGAGAATTTTTTACCATACCACATGTAAATTTTGAAGGACCAATTATTTCATGAGGTACTGAATTCCCATAACTATCCCATTTCCTCAATCTTGTATCGCCCAATGCATATTTCAGGGAATGTTAAGATCTGTCAAAAAATAATGACCTATGTTATATGACCAAATTGGCTCCCTTTGTGGGAATCTGCAATATCATATGTTCCAGATTATGCATGAATAATATAAACACTATTGCAGCAAGGTGATGAACAATTCAAACACATATTATATATACTCAACTCAACTTGCTAATAGTGTTTTTTCTTTCAAAAGAAAACTCCTGAATTTCATTTTAGTGCATACTGTATTTTAAGCAAAAATCATATAATTAAAAAATAATCAGGCCAATTGTGACCATTTCTTTCTGTTTTGTTAAGATATTTTTAATAAATTTACCTTTTTTTCATCTTTAAACAGAGGAAAGTATACCTTACTTCCTGCTTTTAAAATTCTTTGTAAAAGCAAAACACATTTTACATTTGTTCCTACTATAGTTTATGAGATTATCTTGTTGGAGTTTTTTTAAAATAAGATCCATGAAAAGCAACAAAGAGAGATAGCAAGATATGAAAAGAGTAAAACTAATTAGATCTTGGTAAAACAAAACTGTATTTTTACAGTCCGTTTAAAATGTTCATGGTAGAATCGTAAAGTATTTTCAGTGAATAAAATTGAAATATGGAAAATTCCTGATTAAAGATACCAAAGAAATACAAGTGAAACAAGTATGATTTAGAATTCTGGATTCTCTTCATCCAAAATTCATCATTTTACACACGTATTCTAGGAAGATATGTTTTACATCTGAGTATTTTTTTTAAATAGCAGTTTTAGATTATTTAGAAATGATAAAAATAAACATTTTTTTTTTCTTTCTGTAAAAAAGTTATTTACAAATGCTTCCCAACTCTGGACTTTTCAGAAAGAGTAACCTTTCAATCATCTTGTTTTTTAATTAAAATAATAAAATACTTAATTAAGAATTCAACTTTGGAACATCCAAAATAAAGCCTGTAACCAAAATAAGTAAATATGAATTGCATGAAAGTTTATCAAAAATATGTTAGAAAAATTCTAAGGAAATTATTCATTTGTATACTTTCTTTTGTGAGCAAGTCGCTCTTAAAATACGAAGGAAAGAAAAAATATTTCATCAATAACAATGAAATCATCTACACAAATAAAGAAAGAAAATTGCCTTTAAAAATTAATGACATAAATTCTTTCAATTTAAATATTTATTTAAAAACTTAACAAAATACAACTTTAAAATTTATCACAGGCTCCTAGTCTTTTTAGTATTTCTTTCCACACCCTTTGGTTTTCTGAAAGAGAGAAAACTCTGTATTTACTTCATTTTACTACTTTTTTTCATATCATTAGAATATTTAAAGGGCTTTCTTAAAGAAGGACAGACAAAATAAATTTTTCTTACTTCTTGTATAAAACCTGCGGCAAGTAATGCGTTTCTAGCAGCATATTTAATATCTTTAAATCTGTCTGCTCCTAGATGTACTCCTCCGTACCATCGAGAAACAATCACAACGACATCCTTGGCATCAACTGCCTGGGGGAGGGGATGTTATTTTAGTTTTTTTTTTCTTGTATTAAAAATAATACCAGAATCATAAAATACAACAGGAGTGGTACCTTGTTCTTATACATATTTTAAGAAAGTTTATTGTTCTGAGATGAAACCAATAGGTAATGAAGAAACACCTATTGCAAAATTTTGAATGATAATCATTAAGCAAATACTGCACTTAAGATTCTTGAACACGATAACAGGAACCGAGATAATTGTTGAAATCTTGACAATGCAAAGATATAAAAAAAAATTTATAATTGTGAATAAAATTAAAAACTGAAAATCACTGCACATTTTAATTGTATGAAGCTGTTAGCTGCTCTATAAAATCATATTAAGCAAATGCTACTACTATACACAGATATTTCTTACAGAAAAGTATCACTATTTGCTGTCATTATTAACCTACATCTGAAAAGATGGTCACTTGCAGCATAGTCTTTAATGGTATTTAAAACTGATTTGATTTGCCCTATTAATGTGCAATTTTTAAATTACTGATAATTTTAAAATGGGTAATATTTGACAATGATAAGAACAATCCATAGGTTAATAATTCAAGTTCAAATTCTACAACATATCAATGCTACCTACATTTTTAGAAAAGTTTAATATAGTTTATATATAGTTTTCACGGTGTTCATAACACTGACAAAAAAAGTTATAATAAACAGTAGTGCTATAGAGCTTTTTTAAAACTAAATAAAATGTTTTATTGGGGATAACAGCCTGTGTTGCTTTAAATCCGTTTATTCAACAATTCAAAATGTTTCCTTATTTGTGCTTGACGCAGCATTTATATTTATTATATATCATATTATCTATTATATGTTTATGGTTGAGAGCAAAAATACTATCCTGCATTTTCTATTACACATCTATATTTATCATCACAAAGGAAAACAAGAGGCAAGGGGAAAAAACATTAGTTGTTGATCCCCCAATGCTAGCTTATGATGTGCCAAAAATAAAAAAAAATTATTACCTTGCAGAACAATTTATTACAACAAACATTCTCAAAATAAACATATTACACTAATAAAAAAAATAATGTTTCTACACAAATTTATTGCTTAGAAAAGGGAAAATATACGATATAAATAAATATTAGTTATTTTTACCTGCAGTAAACTCAAAAGATTAGACCCTCCTCTTGCTTCACCATCATCATCACAATCTTGAATAAATGAGTTTGGGCCTATACTAATTCTGAAAATTGCATGAGTAAGATTTGAAATATTCACTTAATTCACAAAAATTAAATTAAAATTTAATTCAAAAATTTTATTTTGCTCTATTTACTTTCTCTTCTTAATTCATAATGACTCAAACTTTCTCATTGTGGAAGTAGGAGTTCAATTAGTATGGAGAACTTTGTGCCAATTTCTGCATATTGCACTGGATTAATGGGATGTATAAAGTCAGCTGCTTGCATATATGCCAACAATATGCAGCTATGAATAACTGGTCTAAAATTGTTATTCCAAAGGGCAAATTAGGAGGTACTGATTGTGCCATTCTGGTTAGATGCCATCGTGCACTTATTGTCTCGTACTCCTTATTCTTCTGGTGTGTGTAAGACACACAAGTAAAAAGCATTTAAATGTTTTGGACCAGCTGTTTGTCGCAGAAACTAGCACCTATGGACCTTATGCATGTGACGTCACATCCTCCGACACGTGACCTGCCGGAGGCAGCCATTGGTCAGTCTTAAACAGCTGACTCAGAACTGCTTTTATTTCTGAGTCGCTTATAGGCCAATCGTTTTGTTTATTCCTCCACAGCTGTTTTTTTATACTCTCGAACCCAAACGGTGCATAAGGTCCATTGCCAGGCCCAGTTCTAGAGCCGAAGCCATTTAATTTCAGCTGCCCCCTCACCTTACATACCTTCATTCATTTTTTTTCTATAATATTTTTTTAAATTTTACAATTTCCTTAATATCAAAAAAAATTTACAAAACATTGTTCATAGGTAGAAGATAACTTGACTTAGGTATGTAAAAATTTGACAATAAGTTCAATCAATTCTTAAGAAAACTTCGAATATAAAGCCAGTGCTGATTACAGGCCTTAATTTTCTTGAAAAAGATGTCACCTCAAATACTAGCAGATACAAAATACAAAAAAAAAAAATCTATTTCTTCACATCATATGTGTGAAAGATATTGTTACAAAAATCACCTGGTGTGTGTGTACGTGAATGTAATCCAATCAGCAGGATAAATATATATATATATTTATTTATTCCACAGAGATTTTTTAGCAAAACTCCAAGAACATGTAACAAAACTGAACAGCACTTATATAAATTAACAACAGAGATCACTACTAAATCTCAGTCACAGCACTTTCAATAGTGCCCAATGTCTTATTAGCTCACCAGCTTCAATTCTGACCAAAATCCAACTCAATCACTTGCTTTAAGAGTCTGCTTTTTATACCTTTCCAACAAGAAGTGAGGTCACATAGTAACCTCTAGAAGGTTCATGATATTTCCTGCTCCTAGTAGAGATAGGACCACAATTCAGGAATTTTCTAGAAGATTTCTTTTGTTGCCAAAGTCGCCAAGATTTTCATGTCGGGGAAACAACTTTACAACTTCATAACAATATTTATAGGAAAACAAAATATGAGTAAACATATGTAGTAAAATAATTTAAAAGATAAGTTTATTATTAAATTATGTATATTTTAATTATTCCACTAAAATTAAAATTGCACTCTTCTTGCTTTCCTAATTGATAGTTCGTCAATAATGACATATAAGTTAATTTCTTCTGACAAATCTTTCTCCATTTCAATTAAACTTAAGTTGCTCAAACTCTCTTGGCACACTGACATGCCTGTTGCAACTGTAACTGGCAGAGTTAAACGTATTCTTAAGGCTACAGAAAAGCGCCAGCATCCCTAGATATTGAATCGTCATAAGGAGCTTGTATGGAAATATCAAAAGAGATTTTTTAAAGTCATATTCTGATATATTTCTGAATTAAATTAGAAATTTAAGTAATGTCTTAAATTTGTTTAAAGAGTTTAACCTTTCTTGAATGAAATTCAAAGCAGTATCCACCATCGTTAAGTAAAATTCAACTTTAAATAATAATTTTGGATATTGAGTTTGCTCATCAATGCATTCACAATCGAAAAGATGAACTTTCTGTCTGTGTCTTTTACAGGGAAATTCTATTGTTAATATCAAGGCTAGTAGCCTATGCTGTTGCATCAGGAATAAATTCGTTAAAGGCAGCAACAAATATAAACGCATTCAGGAAATTGTTAATTTTGTTGAGCAGCTTGACGGATTCATTAACTGTTGAATTAGGAGATTGTAGCAATTTATTAGCAGCATTAATCTTTGTAAGGATCAAAAAGTACCCACATCAAAATTGAGCAAATAAATTTTTTCTCTAATTTTAATAACCTTTTAAAAATATTTTTTGGCATAATTTACAATAATACTTTTCATTGTTGCAACCCAATTGAAACTGTTTTCATTGTTTAAACAAATATTTAATTGAGTGTTTCTCTTTCATTGTTGAAAGCCAAGGTAATACATTTTGCTTTCATATTTTATTTCATCAAAATTTTTGTGGAATCTCTAAACCAAGCTCTCTGAGATATTAGGTATATGAATAAATATTTCCAGTATATGCTGAATGACTATGGCTGCTATGTTTTCATTCTTTTTTTCAGCATGTTTTAATTCAGCATAAAATGTGTTGCATCATTTTAAGGTTAAAATCAAATACATATTTTGCAAGAGAAATAAGAAAGTGAAAATAGCACTAACAACTTGCAATTAGATATTGCATGACATGGTCAATTATTTGGACTCCATTAGAGAAATTAACGAAGACAATGAACAGAACAGGTGCAAGGCCACTAAAAGAACATGGGTTAAATAACTACTACAACTGCTTATAAATATAAAATGATGCAAGATTCAATTGAAATTATATTCCTGGTGAACAAGTTGGTCACTGAATGTGGCTAGTATCCTATAAAGCAATTGTGTCTTTTCCATATTATTATTTATTATTTGAAATTTTTCATTTTTACTTGGAAGATAACAATAAGATTTTCATGTGCAATACACTAATGGCTGCTTTTAACTATATCTTCTTTAAAGGAGGGACAAGTAGACTTTTTCCATTGCACTGGGAAGCCTTTACATGAATGAAAAACAGCTGAATCATGAATTCCTTAGTTTAATCTTGTAAGTGGCCAAACCATAAAATCCTGTTCTTCATAGTTGGCTATAAAGGGACTAATATTTATTCATGCACTCCTCAAAAACCTCTAATGAAAACTAAAAATCTACAATTATGCATTGAAATATACACATGCAAAATATCCATTATGAAAGCTCTTTCATAAATGAAATCAAAATAATTAACTGCTTAGAAGGTTAGGAACATAAGCGATGGAAAGAAAAATGGATAGATTAGGGGAGACTGTTGCACCTTCAACATAGTGTACCTTGAATCAATAAGCCCTATCTCAGTATGGGCTGCCATGTTATAGTGAACAGTTAAATTAACTCAAGCAACACTCACTAGTACTCAGCAGAAATCTTTTATTGTTTACCATTCAGGTCTTGTTTATAGTGGTTATGAAATTGCTCTTTTAAACCATATACACATATTACAAATGCATCACTAGAAAACCTGTAAAATAAAGAAAATAACCAAGAGGCAAATAAAAATAGAATTCCCACTCAGATTTACAAAATTTTTGCAAAAATGGAAGAAAAAAATAACAGAATTAATTTCCACTTTTTTAATTCAAGGCCAAATTATTCGAAAGTATTAAAAAAAATCCTTCCATAGCATGTATACATAAAAGAAAAGTCCTATAATTCTAGCTAAATATCTCAGAACACAATTATTCTTTTAAAAAAAAACATAGAATCTTAAATCCTAGATTTAAGAGTTTTTGCTCTTGAAGATGCATTATCTACATCTTTTTGATAAGATGGGGAAGCAAGCTTCCTTCCTAGATTTCTTTTTGAATATTATTAGCAACAATGAGATAGCAACAAATGAAGACATTAGTCTAACAAATAAATTCCTTGCCAATTTTTCAGTTTCATGGAAAAAATCTGCATTTCCAAGGAATATTTATGCAGACATAAAATTCCGTCATCTTTCAAATTTTCCCCAAATGGTAAGAGTTCTTGAAAAAGAATTCTTTAATACATTTAAAAATTAAGTGTTTGTACAAGAAACTTTTCAGAGCTACTGAAAGTTACGTAAATAAAACAAATTTTTAAAAAACAAGTAAGAGAGCAGTACTCACAACAGTTTGAAGATATTGGTCCCATCTTCAAACTTTCAAAGTAGAAAGTTGAACTACAAAAGAAAATTTATAGTTTAACAACTACTGTTAGTTATTACTGCTCTCATTCAATGAGACTGTTTTTAAAATTAGTTGCTACTGGCAATAATTTCCTAAGATATAAACCCCCACTGAGCTGATTAAGATGAAATTAAATTTCATTATACAAATTTTTTAAAAACTGATATTAAATCAAAAGAGTTTTCCTTTTAGAAATCTAAAAAAAAATCAAAAGGAAACAAGAAACTAAGTCAAATTCTGCAGTGTTGTTTCAAATTTTGGAAAAAAGGAAAGAAAATTTTATGCATTGCCTTAAATTAATTTGGATAAAATCTTATATATTAACGATCTAAACAGATATATAAAACCTTATCAAGATTAACGCATTAGTGATTATTTACAACATTTCTGAAATAAACAGATTTCAAGAATTACTGATCTTAATTGCACAAAATATATTTATAGTAATTATAACTGAGCTACAAAACAAAATATAAAGAATAAAAAACTATGAAATTTTAAAAACAGGTTTCACAAAAAATAAAAAAACATGTTTTCACTTACCGATAAGCAAAAATGTTATGAGTAGCAACGGCTATCTTTCTGTTTTCTTTTAGTTTACTTAAAATTTTCTTTACCTAAAAATCAATTCATGCAAAAGAATCAATATATAATATCTTTTAATACAATATTTTGACTACAACACAACTACTTTGCTACTTATAATACTTATATAAAGAGACTTGGGAGGGAAAAAAATGAAATAGATGTTACTAAAATATTTAATAATAAATAAAAATTGTAATTTTAATAGAAAATTAAGTAGTATCAGATAAGCACATTCAACTTTAATTCCAAATTTAAAAAATGCTCAAATTTTGAAACCAAAGAAACAGTGAAAGATAAGTTGAAAGTTTTCTGGATGCTGCCATTAAGAAATATGTTTGTTTTTTTTATTCATTCCTAAATTTGAATCAACTAGTTATAATTTTAAGGCAATGTTTGTTATAGATGAGAAATATGAAAATTATGCATGTACTGTGAAATGGAAGAGGAATACAACTGAACTTTTTTTCTTTCTTTTTTAATAAAATAACAATTAATATTTCCTTCTCTTCCAATTTACTTCTCATGAAACATTTGCAGAAATATGATGTTGAATAAATAAAGCAATATAGAGAGCAAAATGCAAGTTTAAATTATTAATCAGAATCGATATACAGTTCGCTTAAAATTCTTCAATAACAAAAATTTATTTACAACATATTTTTTGTATATTTTGCACTCAATGTTTTAAAAAAATACTTCTTGCCTGAAATTGCACTCATACTATAAAGTTAATGAACTATAATATGCATTTATGTTGAATCAACCCAACCTACTAATCAACCAAATATTTAAAATTAAAAAAAAAAAAAACAGAAAACATGTTTACCAAGATATAATAATGAAGAACATGTGTAAATAATTATATGGATAAAAAAAAAACACTATATGACTGAAACACTAGAAAACATAAAAAATAATGTGGATCAATGAAATGTCACTGTTACACTAAAACTTTTTTTTTTTTAAATCAGAACTCCTGACCTCTTAATTTTTACTTTGCTGCTTCTGATTGCATTCACAATCATTTTTAAAGTGAACAAGAGAAAGAAAATATGAAACTATACAGTGGGAAGTAATTTACACAGCATATTTTTGAAACTGCATTTGTCTGATCAGAACTTTTGATAATAATTATATTATTAATAAGTATTTACCAAAGCATGAATAACTCTTAATGTTAACATGAGAACACAAGACCAAAAAGGTTCAATATAGCTATGCATAAATTGAACTCTTGTAGAATGGTTTATTTTAAACAATCATCATTAAATTTTAAAAATAAAAAGTTTACTTGGTCAACAGAAACAACTTTTGCAACATGACCTTGAAAAACACTTTTCTTATCTTGTATTATTTCACCATGTGTGATAGGAGGTAATTCTTCATCAATACTTGATAAATGCAAATTCCCTGAAATTAAAATAACAAACAGACAATACTAATTATTGTTAATAATTTCAGTAACTAATAGTGATAATTAGATAAGAAATCATTTAAAAATTTAAGGAGGAAAAAAAATTCTACCATTTTTTTTTTTTTAATTCTTCAAGTAAAAACAATAAAATGAAAGTGTTAATTTTCTGTTATTTTGTTGACGTGTTGTTCACATAATGAACATATTATGAGATAGAGAATAAAAACTATCAATGTTGACAGAAATACCTGGCATTTATTTCAACATGATCTCATTACTTTAATATCAGAGCTACAATATAAGTCAAGACAAGATGTTTTACTGTTAAGTCTTTATTTATTTATAGCTTTATTAAGTTCTCTGATATAAAATTAATAATAAATCAATTATTTTCAAAACTTGCTTTACCTAGCAATTCACATGCCCCATTCAATGGCACACTGCTGGCATTTGTATCTTCATAATCAACCAAATCTTTGGAATCATCACAACTGTTATCTTTGGTAAGTTCTACATCGATAAAATCTTGTATTTTTACTACCCATTGATAAAGGACACAATTTCCAATATACTCACTGAAAATTGAGAACAAACATACAATGCAAACAAATATACTTTAAACGAAAAAAGATTTTCCATTCACTTTAATCTTTAGTTCATAAAAATGAAACAAATAATTAAGGATTAAAAAATAATAAAAAGAATGTAATATTTATATATACGAGGGCAATACAGAAAGTAATTTCGTTTTGGATGGATTCCAAAATGGGCGGAACCAGAGCCTCTATCTTCCTGTCAAAGCGTTCCCACTCAGTATACAGCCTTCTGTGGTATTAAACTGACTGTGCTACTTCTGCTTTGTTCTCTGTGAATTTTTAAAATGAGAGCTTCAATAGAAAATCCCGCCAGTTGTGAGGTGCTTTCAGTAATTAGGTTTTTTGCATGCAAAAAACCACAAACCAACAGACTTTCATCGGCAACTTTGTGAGGTGTATGAAGATGGAATAATGAATGAAGGTGGAGCAAGGCAGTGGTGCATTATGTTTAAAAATGGCCACACCAATGTTCACGATGAAGATCGCAGTGGTGGCAAGGCCTAGCCTTGTGACCGATGAACTGACTGTGAAAATCAATGAAAATATTCGTGGAAACCGCTGCTTCACAATTATGGAGCTTTCCCTTGAGTTTCCACAAAGTTTGTTGCATGAAATTTAAGTTAAAAAGTAGGCTACTACCAGTTTTGTGCAAGATGGGTGCTGAAAATCTTGATAGAAAACAATGCATTGCTTCATTGCTGGAATTCCTCGAGGCCTACCATAAAGATGGTGACCCACTTCTCGATCATGCTGTAACTGGAGATGGGACATGGATAAAGCATGTCAATTCTGAGACAAAAAGGCAGTCTATGCAGTGGGGACATACAAGTTCTGCCAGAAAACCTAGGAAACATTTGCAAACATTGTCAGCAAGAAAGCTCATGGCAACTGTTTTTTGGGAGAGGGAGGGTGTGCTTCTGGTTGATTTCCTTGATTGTGGCTCAACAACAAACTCAAAGAGGTACTGTGAAACTCTACAAAAATTAAGACGAGTGATTCAAAACAAGTATCAGAGGAAAAATGAGTTCAAAAGTTTTGTTTCTTCATGACAACACCCACCCACACACTGCCAATTGTACTCAAGAGCTCTTGAATGGGAGCCGTTCGGTCATCCACTATACAGCCCAGATCTTGCACCAAGAGATTACCACCTCTTTCCAACAATGAAGATCTGGCTTGCAACACAGCGATTCAACAGTGACGTAGAACTGCAAGCAGGCGTGAATGAGTGGCGAAACCATCAGGAACCAGAATTTTACTGAGATGGAATTGATAAACTTGTACACCATTACGATAAGTGCCTCAATTTAGAAGGCAACTATGTAGAAAAGTAGTATAAGAGTGTGTGTTTCAAATCTATATAATGAAATTTTTCTCCTATCACATGTTTTTTTGTCATTCCAAAAGGTAAGTTACTTTCCGGATTGCCTTCATATATATTCTCAGAAAGCCAAGCTAATAATAAATTAAGTTAAAAATATTTGAAACAAATGTTATCTAAAACAAATTAATCTAAAAGCACTTTTTTAAAAAACTTTTAATATTATAAGTATCATTTGAAAGAATATAAAGAGTAAAAGAGGTGCTATGAAGAATAGTATCAGCTTTACTATCACTAATAAATGTTATATATTCACCTCCCCCTCCCTTTGTTTTTCTACTTAAGAAAAGCCCAAGAAATATATTAAAAGCTTCAAATCTTTTAGAGGAGGATTTATTAGTTTCATATGCCAAGTACTAAGTATAATATGGCTGGAAACTGTAAAGAAAATAAACTTAAACTTTATATTATTATTTTATCTAAACTGAGTCTCTCTCCAATCAAATTCAATTTCAAAAAAATAAGCAAAGTTAAAACGAATTAATAATTGAAACTTCATTTCTGAGATTTTTTATACAAGCAATAAAAATTAAGTTTATTAACAGATGGAAATAGACTAAATTTAAAACTTCCCCGCTATTGACTAACAGCAGGGAAGTTTTGATAATAGATGCAGAATTTATCACTTCTTCAATATAGAAAATATTAAGAAATTGCAAAAGCCTATTAAAATGAAGCTAAAGTAGTTGAAAATCTGCTATTTATGTACAGAAAGTACAAATCATTAAGTTTCTCTGATTTCTCTTTTAAGAGAAAAATATAATATTTAAAAAATCTTCATAGTGCCTTCAATTGTTTCATAAAGGCTACAATTTCAAGAACAGGGAGTAAATTTTTCAAAAGAAACAAGTGAGTACTGTGGAAATCACACTAAATTCAACAGTCAATATTGGCAGAAGAAAGCATTTGTTCTGATTTCAAATATATATGCCATAAATCTAAGTTTCCTCCTATACACTTTCCAAATGTCTTTTAGAAAGAATCTTCAATTGCAAAGGTGGACATTAACAAACACGAATTTACTTAAAAATTCACAAAATTATAGAAAGTACAAGGTCAAGAATTTCAATTCATGTGCACCAACAGTAACCTATCTTTGCATCAAAGGTACCTGACTATGTCAGATACTGGAACTATCTCTACCCTATACTAAAGGTAACTGATCACGTCGGCTCAAAGAGCCGTTCTTTCTCTGTGGTTCTTTCACCCAGTCTTTTTATTTCTCTGTGAAAAGTTTATAACATTTCCTCATACTTATCATTCATATATGTCTCTGGAGAAAACATATGATGATAAGAAACACAATTCACATGAGTTCCTCATAAGAATGTGTATTCACACAAAACAAAATTCAAATTTGTTTCGTAACTTCCTGGATGCCCTGTTATCTAGTATCAGAAAGGCCAAAACATTTTTTAATTCATTAATTTTGGTAGGATCGCATTTTCTGATCCTAACTGCAATTAAGTTTATAAAAAAAATGCTTATGAAGGGCAAATTGCTCTGATAAAATATTTTTTTCATTTACCTTTTACAAATATACATTTCATATTTACCTATATATCTTTTCCAGCATTGCAGTGAGTCTGTTTTTTACTTCTCTGCTCATCCAGGGAGCACTATATGAAAAGAACAAACAATTTATCAAACTTAAAAAAAAAATCCACTTATTAAAATTCTAATTTTAATCACATAAGTCATTTACCTTATTAAATACTGAGGTGGTGAGTTCAGTGGGTAATCTTCTGGCAGTATGACCTAAATATGAAGAGAAAATTTTTAATACTTAAAAAAAAATCCATCACAGTTAATAACCAAAGCGTAGAATTCTTGTAGCTGTGCACACACATTTACAGAAAGTACAAAATAAGATTTAAAAAAAAATACTTACTTTAAAAAACACACTATTGCCTGAAGAATTGGAAATTTTTATGCTATAAGAATTATTCTTGAACGGATCTTCAACTTGCCATTCTGAATCATATATGGAAAACATAGCTTGTATTTCCTCTTCCTAAGTGAAAAGATATTAGTGTATCAAGATACTACAAAAGATTGCAAAATGGAGCAATTAGAAAGTTTTTCTAAACAACGGAAAATATAACTTTTTTTATTATGTAGGTATCGAATATTACAATTCACATTGAAAAATCTCAATAAAAAACAATTAAATAAAGCAGGTACTAATCTAATACCATCCTTAAACTTTATTTGATGCAATAACAAAATAAAGCAATTTTATGAGAGAAAATATAGGTAGAAATAACCAAATGCCAAAGTGAACATTTGAGATCTTAGAATGAACAGGATCTGAATTACTTACAAGAGAGGGAAAGAGGGGGAGGGGACTAGAACACACTTTCACCATTTATATACATCACTAGCTGCACGACCCGGCGTTGCACGGGCAATCTTGAATAATGGGATATTCCCGGGCGGAGAGAAGTGAGATTACGTGAGGCCTTCGGATCCATATTTTTTCATATGCCCGGCTCCGTTTTTTTTGTTTTTTTTTTTCAACAAATATTGTCACTTATTTTCCAAGAAATGTAAATATTCTTTTCAAATTTGCCCTTTTATTGTTAATTTTCATATTCCCGCCGGATTTATTTTATTATATTGTTTGAATGTAAAATGCTATGTCTCCCCCAAAACAATATCTTTTCTTTTGTTCTTCTGTTTCTTTCAATGGTAAAGCTATTACGTTATCCCTTTTACTGCTAATCTCTTTTTTCTTCTGTTTCCTCGGGTTTTCTTCTCCTGCCCACGCTGTAGCCATGTTCATCAATCTATTTGCAGGGTCTGATGCTGTAATTTGGCTATTCTGAATACTCATCATTCCCTGTAAAAGATTTGTAAAAAATTATTCCCAAGTCTCAATGTAGTGTACAGTATCTCAGAGGTTCCCAACCTTATCTCCCTCAAACCTCTTCTGATATCTTGACATCTCCCCACCGTCGCTAAGATGTTTTGACAATAGCTTAAAATATTAAATGAACTCGATTTGACATTTGCCTGGAAAACATCTGCCTGACTTATTTATTTTAATAGCTTTACAATAGTATTAGTTTAACGCCAAAAACAAATGAAATCCGCATTGTAATAATTTTGCATTAACTTATTAATAATTACTCTCCGTACAGTCCAACTATCACGGTGGTAAATTTGCCATGAATTCCCAGCTACTACGCCCTTAGATTTTAAAGCAATCTTGTAAACCATTGTTTACCCAAGACCCCTCGTTATTTTGAAAGAATTGTCAGTCCATCATCCTTTTCTGTTCCAACTTTGATAACAGTTTGCCCAATTATACTTCCATTATGACAACACAATGAGGGAATTCCTCATTCTTTTCATCCTAAAGAACCCTGATAAGATGGAGATTGTCCATTTCTCCAAGAAGAAAGTTCTTCTAGTTCAAAACAGTTCAATGTAAAAAAAGTTTGCATCTGAGGTGATTTTGTCCTTCCATACATTTCTGGACAAGGCCTTCAGCCAGTTGTTCAAGAAGTTTTCACTGCCAGTTCTTTCTCTGCTCTTTCTCCTGGCCATGCCAAAGTTACCAACCTGAAGGGTTTCTTGGCGTTCTTCTGTTTCTTTCGTTCTTCTGGTTATTACCTTTATCGCATAGACAATTAATCATTATTTCTTTGTTCTTTCTCGTTTCGGCTCTCTTTCTCCCCTGCTGCTCCACGTTGTGCCATCCGACAATCGGTTATTTCTTTTAATTTTCTGTTTCTTTCGCTCTTCTGTCCTGGCTACGTTGTGTTATAGTTGACAATCGGCGGCTTCTTTTCTTCTTCGTTTCAATACCCTTTCTCTCGTTTTCTAATTGCCTCCCGTCTACTGCAGGTCTCCCTGTAATTCCTGTTTTTTTCTTTAGCACTGAAAAAGCGAGAATTGAACAAAGAAAAATATAATCCCAACATCAGCTTAAAATAGAAGCTTCCACAACATTTAAACTTTATCAAATTAACAACAATGATTTAAAAATCACTAACATAATCCATCTATATCTTCGGCACATAACTTGCAAGACATACCTTATCCAGTGTGTATGTTTTTTTTCATTATTTATTTTGTATCTGTTATTTATTTCTGTCCTTCTAAATGAACACCATCCATCCGCTAAAACCGAAAAGGATCCAGTGGCTCTAAAACACGATGTAGGTGGTGTAATGTATCAGGTCTGTCTGTGTGCGTCTTCCTTTAGCCCTTTCCCCTGTTTGCCTTTCTCCCCACGTTGTGCCATGTCCGATAATCATTATTTCCTTTTGTTCTTCTGTTTCTTCCGCTCTTCTACGTCCCTGGCCACGTTGTGCTATAGTTGACAATCGGCGGGCTTTTTCTTCTTCAATAACAACTCTCCCTTCACTGCACTGCCTCCCCACACTGGCAGCATCCCTACCTTCTTTAGGCATCGGAAAAGCTGAGAGAACGAACAAAGCAAAATAGTAATCCTCCCAACATCAGCTTAAAAATAGAAGTTTCCACAAAGGATTTAAACTTGATCTAAACTAGAATAAATAGAAACAAAACACCAGCTCTTAATTCTGTTAAATGGATTTTGTTGGATGCTATATCACGGGATAAAATAATTTATACACTTCTCTCAACAATACACTTTTATATCAGCGTCATTTTTTTTATTGTTATGTAAATAATGTTTTAAAGTAAACGACTTCAACAATAAAATAAATTTTGGACTGCGCTGCACAATGAAAAGTAGTATCCCAAACAATGAAAGTATCTTGTTGTCAAGAAGTTTTAATTAATATCTTTTTCACTCAATTAAAATTGAAATTCTAAATGAATAAATTCCTGGATTGATCATCTTTGGGTACCTTCCGGGCGCTTCCTGTTCTATGGTTCTCGTGAGAAGAGGAGGGACATGTTACACATACATACATACGTTTTGCTTACCTTCGAATTTTAATAGAGGAGATTTACCTGCGAAAGCAAGCATACACCCTGAACTAGAATTTTTCCTACATAAGAAAAAAACTTTTTCCTACTAGTAGTAAGATTGATTTCACTGACTTTCTAGACTCAAATATACTTATGTGATAGCAATATGTAACTGAAATCAGTTT
>BGPR01002758.1:117169-157435 GCA_013235015.1 Araneus ventricosus | reverse complement strand
AACTTGAATATTTTTACATAAAATTTCACTCAATGTTTATTGTTCTATGTCGTACAAATTGAACGATATTTTTGTTACATTTTCTCTCCAAAAAAATTTTTGGAGGGTGGAAAAAAGTTGAAATTTTAGCTATTTGTAACACTTTATTTAAAATTGGAATATGAAACAGAAATTAAATTTAAATGTTAATAAATTGTAGTTCAATTTCTTAAACAGATTGTTTGGATTACTCCGATACCAAAAATATTGTTTTTAGACCAATATTTTATCCGTAATCATGCGCGTAATGTGACTTATTTTTTCTCCAAAACTCATGCCATATTTATTACTCTATCGAATAATGCATAGGTTTGAAAATGTGTGTACTATAACAGAAAGAACAGATATTTTTCTTGAAAAAAATGAGTTTTTGAAATGTATTGTTTCAGAGATATAATGTATCAAATTTAGCAGTTTCCTCTCCCCCCTATTTTTTCGAGGTTTAAGGGTCGTATGTCCCCTTACACTCTGAAACAAATCCTTAATATGGCGAGTGCTAGTCTCTTAACCCTTTGAACGGCAAAAATATTTCAGCTGAATGCTTTGAAAACGGCCTCTCTGTAGCTAAATGGTGAACGCAATTGTTTCGGAGCCCGTTTTCGGGTAATAAACCAAGAGCAACTTTCTGCGCCGGAGCCGGTTTAAGAGTAATAATCGAAGAACGACTTTCTGCGACGGAGCCGGTTTAAGAGTAATAATCGAAGAACGACTTTCTGCGACGGAGCCGGTTTAAGAATAGTCATCAGAGAGCGACTTTCTACGTTTCAGCCGGTTGAAGGGTCAAAAACTCCTATAACAATTTCTTTCGAGAAAGAAAGTATACAATTATGACGAGGTCTTTCCCGTTTCCTTGATTTCCTTTTTTGCTTCCTTATTTTGGCCTTTTTGTCACTTCCCTGATTAGAAAAGGGCTTCATCTCTTCCGAACTCCAGCAAAAAAGTTTTCCATCGATACCCAAGAAGAGAGACCCCGAGGAGACTCTCTTAAAACAATACCATTTTCAAAATTTTTTCAGAGCCCCCTCTCATATTTTATTCTGCCAGATTCCACTTCCGATTTTGCTTTTAAGAGAACGAAAAAAGAAAAAAAACGCAACTCCCCTCCCTCTTTCATCGTCCTCGACTAATTTGAGAGAACAATGGAGTACACCGCAAGCACCCTCCCCCTCTTATGTCGGAAGCTGATTCAATATTATTATTCCTCCCCTCCGGCCGCTCTTGCCGGGAAGTCTTCAAGTGTTAAACGCGATTATCTTTCTAATCAGAGCTTTCTTGCGGGGGAAAGGATTATTTTTCTTGCTGCGGGGAGGGGGTGGTCTGTGGGAGGGTCGTTTGGATGTCCGATTTAATGATGCGAGTGGTTTTATGGCTCGCGACACATTTCTCCGGCAAGGATCCATTCCTCTTCGAAATTCTAGGATGTCCCGTTCTCGCTACGTGGAGGAGAATCGGTAATTCATGCCATCCTCTGAAAGGTGTGGAAGAAATGATCCGAGTCAAGACGCCCGATTCATAAAAGTTTGGGTTCGGAAGAGAAATTTTTTAGTCGACTGACTTTCCAGAAAGGAGTAGTATTGAAAAAATAGAACTTGTGATAGTTTCCTATTAAATAATGCGCTACCCGATCTTCTAAAAATGAGCTCATAGTAACGAATGTTTGTAAATATCGACAATGTAAATAAATACCGTTACTGTGTCTTTGAGCGTATTCTTTGATCATTCCTTTTATTTTCTCGCATACGAAGTATACAAAGAGAAAATACTGTAATCGTCAAAAAATTCGAACTCGAGATTTTGACGAATCTCCACGTTTTAGACCTCCCTGAGTCCGAAAAACACAATTTGGGAATTATGTCTGTCTGTCTGTGAACACGATAACTCGAAAACTATTAGAGCTAAGGGGATGAAATTGGTATGTGGTCTTTAAACATAATTTGTAAGTTTCTATCAAATTTTGGACAAAATCCGTCAACGGGAAGTCTGTCAGTCTGTATGTCCACGGTCATGTGAACACTATAACTCAAAAACTTGAATAGCTAGAAGGATAAAATTTGGTACACAGTTTTATCGTCATGAATGTAGGTCCGTATAAGAGTTTGGACCAAATCCGTCAAAGGCTTGACTGTCTGTTGGACTGTATAATCGCATACTTGTATCTCATAAGCCCTTTGGCTTAGATAAATAAAACTTGCTATCATGGATGCTAACATTAATTATAGATCTGTGCCCAATTTCCATCTCAATCGGTTGAAAAACAGATGTTCAAATTGCTCAAAATGCACATTGCGACTGTGTGTTGGCGGGCGTTTCGCTTATTTCACTCAAGTGAGTATAGTTGACGTTTGACCTTGGCGGTCTACGAATTAAATTGTAGCGAGTCGCTCACACGTGCTTCGGAAATTATGGCAACCCTCTGAACCTTAACTTCGTTCTGACATTCTCCAGATGGAAGGTATGGTGAAATTTTGCGTGATATCATTCTGTAGTAAGATTTCGTACTCAAAAACGGTAATTAAATTTGTGGTACCTCAGCGCGCGTAAAAATTAAAAACATAAGCATTTTTTTTGCAAAATATTAAGTTTCAGGAATTCATGAATTTGATATGTTTTATTGTAAATCGCCATTCATAATTTTTTTCTCAAAATAACCAGGCCTTGGGTAAATACCCCAAGAATATTTACCTACCCACTGGGTGTTTACCCACCCCACATTACTGATCGTATGCGAGCAAGTTTCGGGGAGGCCACTCCCGCTGGTTTCCTATTGATTTGATCGGGCGTATTGCTTATTGAATCTTCCGAATCTGAACACAAGCCCATGGAACCATGAAAGATGAATCCCGGGGCTCTGCCCTCCTAATGAACCAGTTAGTTCAGCTTTCATCAAAGACCGTACGTCGGTCTGCTCTTTGAAGGGCAGGTTCATTTCTTATTTTCTATATCTGAAAGTCACCGACATTTTATTAACAATTGTCACCTCGAAAGATCTGAATTTCAAGGGAAGAGAAATCGAACAATTCAGATACATTCTTACATTTTTTAAGGGGACATACGACTCTTAAAGCTCGAAAAAATGGGAGGGGGGACTGCTTAATTCGATACATTATATCTCTGAAACAATGCAATTCACAAATTCACTTATTTTTTCTAGAAAAATATATGTTCTTTCTCTTACAGTACACACATTTTGAAACCTTTATAATGTTATGTATTTATTTGAGAGAGTAATAAATATGGGTACAATTTTTGGGGAAAAAATGAGATAGTCAACTTGCGCGCGTGATTACGGATAAAATATTTGTCTAAACACAATATTTTGAGTATCTAAGTAATCCAAACAGTCTGTTTAAGAAACTGAACCACAATTTATTAACATTTAAATTTAATTTCTATTTTTATACCAATTTAAAATAAAATTTAAAAAATAGTTGAAATTTCATCTTTTCTATCCTCGAAAAAAACTTCTTTGGAGAAAATATGTACAAAAATTGAGGTTCAATTTGTATAACATAGTACAATACATATTCAGTAAAGAATTTATGTAAAAAATATTTAATAGTTCTTGAGATATTGTGAGCGGGATATAAAAAAACCCATTTTGAGGTATGGAGCTTTAAAATCTGCCCACTTTCGTTGTTTACGTTGAATAGCTGATAAAATTGTCCTTCATAACTCTCATAGTTATGGGAATTTTTAAACGCGGATTGTTTTAATTTTTTCAGAAAAGACAGAGGAATAATATATATATTTTTTCATAAAATCGAAAGGTTTCGAGGTTTAACAGTCGTATGTCCCCTTAAATTATCTACATTCCGTTAAGCCACGCTTCCCCTGGGACAATTGCTGGGTGTAAGAGAAAGTCATGTGACTTCTTCTAAATCCTCCTTCGCCTTTGGATTCAAAACCTGATTCTGGTATGTTCGAAAGTCGCAGCAAAAGGGTGAAAAATTCTGAATTGTCTAAATGACTCATTGCACGTTAACACTTAACCTTCCAACGGGTGCGCTATAATTTTTTACACAAGTAGGCGCGTGTCGTACATTTAACGACACAATAATTTTCTTCTTTTTTCATTATGGCAATTGTAAGTTATTTCATAATAGTTATAAGAGACAAGTCAGAAAAGCAAACCCATTCATCAAGATTGAAAATTAATTTTAATTTTATTTGAAAAATCTAAAATTATACTGAAATCAGAGAAAGTAATAAAGTTTAATAATGTTATTTTATAAAAAAGATATTCAGCAATATATGATTAAAAAGTCTATAATACAAACTAAGATTTTACAACAAAGACTTTCTTCTTAGTATCTAATCACTCTCGTTGCACTCGAAATACTGAACTTTTGTTAGAGAGTGACGCTTACAAGTTTACTATATGTTGCACCCACTGCATTTCATGGATTTTGATGATCGTTTTCTTCCTTTCAAACACAAACCACAAGCTTTTCTTCTTAATGCTAATTGCTGTTCACTTGCTTTTTCAGGTTGTGATGTATAATTTACATTTAAAGACATGGTAATGTCATATGATCAGAGTTTTGGTGCTGGAGGAATAAGGTGTTTTTTCATAAGACTGAAGGCTAAGTTTCTCAAGAAAATTATTCTGCTTGGTGGATTATTAGCAGGCTTATTGCATATTAAATAATTTTGACAATGTAAAATGAAATATTAAATCGCTGTAATGAGCACTGGATATATAATTACCAAACTGAAACGTTAAGACGAGGAAAAAATTATCAAATTACTCGATCGGGCGTGCGGCGTAAACTTTTCGACAGAAGCAAAAAACAGTATAAAATCATCTCGAAAGTTGGACAAACACTTTCAATCCTGAAGGGAGGGGCCGCATGAAGGAATAGCAATGACCTTCAGACAGTTTCGACTCCGAATCTGAGAACAGGGTATGAAAAAGTCTGTTTGTCGTAAAATTTGCACAGGTACGTACGCTGGAAGGATGAGTATGTGTTTAGTTTGCATCAAAGCTATGAATAGCAGCTTTCGGAAATCTAAATCAAGAGCTGACCCTCAGCTGGTTATTCAGGAATTGCAACCTTCTGTTGCTGCGGTCGATAATCCGCTATCAGTAGATATAAGACATGTCAGTGGCGAATCTAGGATTCGGGTCTGGGGGGGGGGGAGGCTGAGGTCATAAAAATTTTGTATCGTCGTGACGAATGTCAAACCTCAAGGCTAAAGTAAACCAAAACTCTTTAACTTTACAGACTTGACTCACCTGACAATAAGAATCATAAAGAACAATACAATACTTTCTATAATTTAATAAAAATTACGATGAAATAACTAGCCAAAAAATGTCTTCGACCGCTTCAAAGCTACAAGTGCAAGTGGAATGACTACAAAAATAGGAAAATTTTCGAGCTTGTCAAGCTAGAAAGCAATGTTGAAACGTTTTTATTATTTTTTTAAAGAGGGAAATTAAGAAAAAACAGTTGTAATGATTTTAAATAACATCAAGAATTCTGGCTTGGCTTTGGGGGCAGGGGCTGTAGCCCGATATCCACCCCCCCCGGATTCGCCACTGAGACATCCTCATTCTCCCAGTTTAGAATCATTGGCATTGGTTTGGCATATCGGCTTGCGTGGACGTGAAGTAAAAGCAGATCGGACCCGGGATACGAAGAACGACGACCATTTTATTGAACCCCCCAAAAATACAAAAATAAAATGTAAAACTAAAACAAGAAAACTTAATTAATAATAAAAATAAAATATATAAAAGAAAAACTTAACCCTATCAGTAGATAACCAAAGGTAATAATGGGATGACTTAGGGATAACTAAGTGTGTTGGAGACTGACTTGAAGAAGGCCGGATTTCAGATTTACGTCCCTTTTTGCAGCAACATGAGGGCTATTTTGGGACGGACATCGTTATTTTGAACCGCGGTCAGATGACAAGAAAGACACCTGAGCTGGCATTCCCCTCTCCGCACCACACCAACGGGAGAACATGTGGCCTGACGGATTTAACGTGCACCAGACCCCCTTACACGAAAGTTCTTCGGTGGAATCGTGTTTCGAACCTAAAACAATCCAGCCCCGAGGTCGAGACCTTACCAACAGGCCACTGCGGCACCTGAAAAGGACCGGAATGTGTGTCTCAAGAGTAAATTCGAAGCGGTTCGGTCTTGGAAATGATTTTATGTAAGTTATTATTAACCCTTCAACCGGCGGAAACGTAGAAAGTCGCTCTCTGATGACTATTCTTAAACCGGCTCCGTCGCAGAAAGTCGTTTTTCGATTATCACTCTTAAACCGGCTCCGGCGTAGACAGTTGCTCTCTATTTATTACCCGAAAACCGGCTCCGAAACAATTGCGTTCACCATTTAGCTACTGAGAGGCCGTTTTCAAAGCATTCAGCTGAAATATTTTTGGCGTTCAAAGGGTTAATATTCTAATAGAGGTTTCTTTTTGTAGAAGAATATCCCTAATCCTTACCTTCCATTTCATACCTGAGTGTCAATATTATAAAAAATAACGATGATAACAGCTTTCCCATAAAATCATCGACTACGATTCACAATACAGCACAACAGCCGATTGCCTTTTCCAAGCCATTCTGCGTTCACTTCAGGCGCACAGCTTTCAAAAATACTTCGGATAAGTATTGTAAGAATAAAAAAAGTAGAATTTTCGTGTTATTGATTGGTCAGAAGGGATCGGAGTTGATAAGGGTAGTCTGTGGGGAAGCATAAATCCATCACCCCCTTGACACGAGTTCGATACCCTTTCTTTCGCGGGTCCTTATCGATGCCTCTCCTCCCGTCATAAATAAAAATCTTCGAGCTCGATGTGTCTCCTCGTCGTTCTGCAGTATCACGGGAAGAATACGGTTTTACTCTTTAATCCCGAGGCGGCTTTTTTCTTCTCTCGCCTTTAAAACCGGGACTTTTTGTGAGGAAGCGATATGAATTGGACTCTCCCAACTTCGGTGGTAATTTACCCCACCCCTTGCTATAACCTTCCCTTAAGGCGCACTGAAATGGGCTGTGGTTGGCAAGGATAATTGAACACTCCCCACCGCGCTTATCTCCTAAGCGATCTCAGAACCTCGCCTCCCCTCAAAAGTAGCCAACCGCCTCAGACCGGCCTTCGTCGCTTTGAAGGGGACTTTTTTAGACCAGACAGGACCGCCTCGCTCGGTGTGAGAGGGTTAAATTCGGAATTGGTAAAAGTGAGCTCTGGAGAGAAGGAAGTAAAACTGCCTTTTTTTTTAATTTCCCGTATGGGTCATTCCATTTCCAGTGATCCAGAGCTGGTTACTTAACCATTTTATAATCAAATGATTTTTTTATGTTGATTCCTAATAATTAGAGAGTCCAGAAAGACTGATTTTAATTTTTTTTATCTTTTTCTGAATTCCGATGGCAGCCATTTTTGTTTTGCAAAACATGCCGATTTTTGCATTTGTAGGGGTTTGCGTTAACTTGTATTACTCGGAACTGGTGAACCCGAGATTGATGAAACAAAACCCAGTTTATTCAGGAAGATACAGTCTTTATTATCTGCACTACATATTTAAGGAAAATTGTATCCCAAATAGCAAAAATCAGCTAAAAAGTTTGACTTTAAAAATGACAAATTTTCAAATTTTGAAGGCAGCACAAAAGGAATCTATTCTCCATATTACTTTTGTGGGGATGTGTAGCTACCTTAATGTACTGTATTTACAAAAAATTTCAACTCTGAGATTTGCTTCTTTTGAGAGTTACGGGCTTTCAAAATCCGAAAATTTTAAAAAAAATCCAAATTTTGGCACCTTATATCTTTGTTGGGGCAAAGTTTAAAAATCTGAAATTTTTACAGATAAACTCTCTAAAGTGTATTATACTGCTGTAAGAATTTCATGTTAACATACAGACAATCATTTGTTTATAAATGGGTCAAGCAACCAATTAGTTTCTTTCTGGATCACTTGACATGGAATGACCCGTATACGAAGTACAGGGAAACTCCGGTTAACCAAATCCCGGGTAATCCGAAATGCCTCGGAAATCGCAAATCCAAAAAACATTTACTGTACTGCACGAGATTAATCGCGAATATGGCTAGCGAATGTGAACGTTTGACATAAAAATGTAATTTTAGCTTTAATAAGGGCCGCGGTAGCCTAGTGGTAAGGTCTCGGCTTTGGGGCCGGAGGGCTCCAGGTTCGAAACCCGATTCCACTGAAGATCCGCCGTGCATAGAGCCTGTTGCACGCTACATCATACGGAGTTGTCAAACGCCCTCCCGCTGGTGCGGCGTGGAAGTTTGGAGAGGGAGGGGCCAGCTCAGGTGTCGTCCTCGTCATCTGACCGCGGTTCAAAATGACGAGGTCTGTCCCAAAACAGCCCCCGTGTTGCTTTAAAATGGCATATAACTAAACTCTAAACTTTAGCTTTAATAAAGAACATAAGTATAACCTACAAAAAGAGCTTTGAATTCGTTTTACTCTCAAAACATTTCATCCTACAAGTTCTGCGTTCTTGAAAGGAATTAAATATTATATTGCTTTAACGCTTAGTTGGGGGTATCCTTTTACTGCTACCCAGAAAACTTTCGCACGTGCATATTTTTTTTACTAGAACTTGGAGAAACAAAATTATGCAACTCCTTTTTCATTCCTGTTATTATTCTTTATAATCGATTTAAGTGGACATGAAGTGGAAGCAGGAGCTTCATAGAACTTAATTAATAACAAAAGAAGAAAAATGAATAGCAAATAAAAACATAACTAATAAAAGGAGAGAAAAATAAAGTATATATATCAAAACATACAATAGTAGGGGTACGCGAGGGAAAAATGGTTGGGAAACCCTGCTGTCCCCTTTTCTCTTCCAATCAAAACCTAAACGAGCCTTTGTGTGGGGGAAGAAAATCCGAGCGTGTGCCTCTGGCTCTCTCATCTCACTCCCCATGCCCGAGGGAGGCACTCGATCTTCCCCTTAGATTGAGAACGAAAGGGTGCGTGGAAATGGATTCTAATTATGCAAATTAATCCCTCTGAGAGGTGATCTCGGATTAGAGATGTTTGGATTTGGGAGAGAAAATATTTTCTACCCTCTTTGGAGGATAGGTGGGTGATGGCCCCACCACAGAAGCCACGTGTTGGATGAAGGAGTGGGTCCGAAATTTCGCACTCACTTTCGTCGCTCTAGAAAAATACAGCAACTATGTTTTCCAATACTCATTGTTCGCTGGTATATTTTGCTTCGATGGTGTTTGAATTTTATGGCATAAAATCTACTTTTGTGCCTATGCTTTGCTAAACCCAATGATAAAAATCACAAATATTATATTATATATAAGGACATTATAATTGATGGATATCCATCTTCGATTGTCTTTTTCATATCTTTTTTATGTTATTTTAAGTGGAATATTTTTTTATTTCATTTATTATCATTATTTATTATAAGTTTGATTATTGACTGCAGCTCAATTTAGATTCTATTTAATTCTTAAACTTTTAGGGTCGTTGCTATATTTAATGACTCATTCCCTATTAATATTATTAATTTCAATTATTGTGATAATTCTAATTAGGTTAGAGAATATTTGGGTTTTAATTTTTACTATAGATATTGTAGCTTTATTTAAATTTAAGGTTTAGGAATTATGCAATTTGTTTTTGTATTTTGTATATTGCAATATTTGATATATATATTAATTTCTTATAATTATTATAAGAAAGTTCAAAATACACCTACTATGTCGAAGGAAATAAAGAAATCTTAAGGGGAGTTATTAATAATCATCCCTTATTCCGAAAATGTTAAATTGGCCACTTCGATGTACCTTTTCTCAAAATCTGTTATAGATAAAAGTCTGAAATTTTTTATACAATTAAAATACACTTTTCTCATTATATCAAAATGAGATTTCGGTTAATTTTTAATTTTTTATGAATTTACAAAATATTTAATTAGGCATAGTGAAATTTTACCCTATTTTGACACAAAAAATTGTAAAAAATACATTTTTGAGTTTTTTTTAAAAAAAAAACTCATTTCAGTATAATGAGAAAGGTGTACTTTACTTGTATAAATAATTTCAAACATGTACCTATAACAGATTTTGAGAAAAGGTACATCGAAGTAACAGGGTTAGGGTTAACGGACTTAGGGCTCCAACTCACTTAAAAGTAATAACATCGATACGACTAAGAAAACAGGTTCTTAAGTCCTATAGCTTACGTCCTAAGTCGCACCTTGGAATCAAATGAAGAAAAAGCACCTTTTATTAATATGCTTTGAGTAAACCATTCGGTCATGAGTTAACCCTTCAACCGGCTGAAACGTAGAAAGTCCCTCTCTGATGACTATTCTAAAACCGGCTCCGTCGCAGAAAGTCGTTCTTCGATTATTACTCTTAAACCGGCGTAGAAAGTTGCTCTCTGTTTATTACCCGAAAACCGGCTCCGAAACAATTGCGTTCACCATTTAGCCACAGAGAGGCCGTTTTCAAAGCATTCAGCTGAAATATTTTTGCCGTTCAAAGGTTTAATCCTCGGTTAGCCCTTTCGGTTTTCCAAATTCCTAATGGTTATTTTGTTCTAGAAGGTGACGTCGCACTTTCGGTTTAGGAATATTATACTCTCGTTGAAGCCCATATCACCATTGGGTTATTTTCATAACCATTCGTCCATATCTTCTAGTCTCTAAGTATTATCGGTACGTTTTGCCACGTTTATGGACACTTTCTAAAAATTGGAAAAAACACCACATATCATACAATATATTAAAAAGATCAATATTCTCTTTCTATAAATGATATGTATATCTTTAGATGTGCAAGGGATCCTTAATGCGTAACTCTTACGATTTAAGCTTCGTTTGTGGTACGAATGGTGGTAATTTGTGGTCAAAGAATAACCCAGAATAATTCGTCTAGAATTATAACGAAATATCGAGAACCCTAGAACATAAATAAACAATCAATAACAATAATATTTTTAAATAAATCGTCAACCCTTGGACTAAAGTACCGGACGCATTAACAGTTCATTGCTCTACCAACCGAGACGCGGCGTTTGCTGGTAAAGTTTCTCTCTGCAGCAATATCGAACCACAGAGTCTAAAAGTATCGAAATTTCAGAAAAGGAGAAAATGCATTCTTTGTTTCTCCAATAAAACCTCCGTCTTAAAAGTAGATCTTGGATTTCGCTTAGCCGTACTCTAAAGGTTAGCAAACAGTGTAAATATATGTCGCAATTCAGTGCTAGCCCTTGTATCAACAGGATGTAAGTGCAATTATTTATAATACAAAGTATGAGAAAAGAAGACTATTTTTCAACATAAAAGTTTAACCCTTTGACAGGCAAAAATATTTCAGCTGAATGCTTTGAAAATGGCCTCTCTGTAGCTAAATGGTGAACGCAATTGTTTCGGAGCCGGTTTTCGGGTAATAAACAGAGAGCAACTTTCTACGCCGGTTTAAGAGTAATAATCGAAGAACAACTTTCTGCGACGGAGCCGGTTTTAGAATAGTCATCAGAGAGCGACTTTCTACGTTTCAGCCGGTTGAAGGGTTAAGCAATGCGACGAATACATGATAATTATGGTTTCAGTTATGGTGTATATAGTGGCAGCGATTGGGTTAAAAAAATAGGGGGGGGACAAACACATCTAAAAATACCTGAGAGTATAAAGGTAGACAATAAATTTTTTAAATTTAGCTTCAAACATAGCCAACTTTCTCGGACACTATTGCTTTTTAATAATTCTTCGTTTTAGGCAGCTAAAATGAAATAAATATTTAATTTTTCCAGAAAAAAGGAGGGGGCGGCTGCCACTAAGTGAATAGAAACAAACAATGAAATTGCCTCTCAATTTGGTGGTAATCCGTGTTGAGATAGATGGAAGGAAACCGATGTCACCTTCGTTTGATTGCGCAGTTTTACCTCCTTGTATTTGTATCGGAGCCAAGATGGCGACGGGCAATAAATAGATGTCAGGTTTTGTTTTCATCTTCGGCGGCAAATGCAATTTTATTAAGACTGCGGTCCGGGATTGCAAGAAGCAAACAAAGAAGGGGCCCAGAACGGGACACCGCAACTCGGGAAATTGTGCGCGAATAAAACCCGCGAGATATCATAAAAAGGGATGGAAAAACCGTAATACAGTCTCCGGGAAAAGGGGGAGGGCTGGAAATGGGATTTGGGGAAAGCGACTTGACAGATTCAATTTCGGAATCGAACTTTTCATTCATTCCGTTGCTCGGGTATGAACGCGTTCACGTCGCAGAAAGACCCAAAGACAGAGGGGATATTATGATTGCCGAGGAAAATGGTTCCGCCTACGGCAGATATTTGTTTTTAGTCATTGGATCCGTCGACAGATCGGGACGCTTTCGATGTTTTTTTCGTTTTCCCGGAATGGCATCGGCTCTGCGATTTCGGGGATGGGGGAGGCTGCTGGAAATGAGCAAGTGCCGCGTCAGCAGGAGGAAAGGGCACTTTTCGGATTATTTTTCTAATCCCGGCTCTGCATTTTTAAGAAAAATAGATCCCGAACTGATCCGTTTCTGAAATGTAGTTTTGATGTATATTTCTTTTCTTTGCGACTCCATTTTTGTAGCGAAATATTACGCAAAGCTGTCGCATTTCGCTGAAGAAAGTAGTTCTCGATATATGCGTGCCGTTTCGGAGGGAGATGAAGTTGCGGCACGCATTATTTAAATATATTTCTGCGTTAAAAATAGCGGGGATTTATCGAGTGCTTTGTTGCTTATTGTTTTTGATAAAAGTATTTTGAAGTGCCTGGGCACTGAAAACTCTATATCGGCATTGCGAAACATTACACGGTCCGCTGGCCAAAACACACTCTAAAGGATGTATGTGATGGATTATTTCCCTGTCATTAAATTTTCTTTACTTCCTCCAAAATGTTTATTTTTTAAAAATCTCTTTGGTTTGTAATTTCTGATCATTTTAGGACTCCCATTTTATTTCAGTTTGGTTTAAATCTTTGTTGCATCTTATTGAATTTCCAGTTATATCTCTTTCACAAATCTTTAAATTCTGTTTCATTCACTTCTGTTGAATTACTGCTCTCCTTTCCGTTGAATTCTGACCTTTAATACTCAATGCAAGCTTCAGTTTCTATTTCTTTATCTGTTCATTGTTGTTATATTTATGTTTTTCTGTGTCATTTTTTTCTACATAGATTCCATCTCTTTTCTACAAGGTTCTACAACATTTCTGGTCGGCTCTGCACTGTTTTGCTATCATTTCTTCCAGTTTGAGCGTCCCTTTCTGTATCATTTGATGTCAACCCAGTGGCGAATCCGGGGGGGGGCTATCGGGCTACAGTCCCCCCCCCAGATCCAAGCCAGAATTCTTGATTTTATTTAACATCATTACAAATGTTTTTTCTTAATTTTCCTCTTTTTAAAATATAATAAAAACGTTTCAACATTACTCTCTGCCTTGTCAGGATCGAAAATTTTCCTACTTTCGTAGTCATTCCACTTGTACTTGTAGCTTTGACGCTGTCGAAGACATATTTTGGCTAGTTATTTCATTGTAATTTTTATTAAATTATCGCAAGTATGGTATTGTTTTTTCATGATTCTTATTGTCATGTGAGTCAAGTCTGTAAAGTTAAAGAGTTTTGGTTTACTTTAGCCTTGAGGTTTGACATTCATCACGATGATACAAAGTTTTTGTGACCTCAGCCCCCCCCCCCAGACCCGAATCCTAGATTCGCCACTGTGCCAACTTGTCCACTATTTTAATTTCAAAGTAATTAAATGAGCATAACCAAATAATTCCTTCTGTGAACGAAATGTACATACAGCTTTCATCATTACCAAGTACGCCTCATTTGGTAGATCTTTGAGATTTGTCAGCACATTCTTTTCTCGAGCGTAAGTAGTTTTAACCATTGACTTCCAATCGATGAGTGACTAGGATTTCACTGTGCCGTCGGAATGAAAATGTGTGTTCTCTCCAATCACAAGCTTTAATTCCCATCTTTTCATATTGTTACAAAAAGCGTATGGTGGGTGTATGGTGAAAACAGTCCTACAGGCTGGATAATGTGGTGTTGTGGTGTTCGTGCTTTATCCACCTTGTGCCCATTTGAAACCGATGTGATGACTTTAGAAGTCATAGGTATCGGGGGTTCAGGATGGCGTTAGGTCAGATGACGGGGACGACACCTGAGCTGGTACCCCTCTCTCCATAATTCAGCACCCCACCAGCGGGAGGACGTTTGGCCCCACGCATGATTTAGAGCAGTTGACCACAAACCGTGGTTCGCGAATCGCATGCGGCTCTTTTGCCACTTGAGTGGAAATAGTCCAACAAGCCGAATAATGGAGAATGACACTTTATTCACGAACATTCAGGAAAGATGAAACACAGGTAACAGGAGCAACAGCTCTTGTACAGATCAGCAACGCAAGCAAACAGCAAATCAGTAATAATAGCAGTAATAGCACGAGTAATAGCAGCAATCTAGCAGCTAACCAACTCGCAATGCGAACAAGATTACAAAGAGATCCTTCGCGCTCCGAAGAAGTTCCCCGACGAATCCTACTGCTAAGTTTTCATAGTGTTCCTGACAGGGTGTGACGTCATATGGAAACATCTGGAGAAACCTGGATATCTGCTCCTAACAGAGATATCGAGAAAGTAATTGCATTTTCGGGAATCTTCGATTTGTCTCCAAAGTATCCAAATTTGTCGCCAAGTTGCCAAAATGGTCGCCAAAGTTAGGGGTCCAGACTCGGCAGCTGCCGTCATTCCATACTTACCCCTGTAAAACTCTCTTTCCAACCATAAGACTAGCAAGCGACACTACATTTTTGTAACAATATCATCTCATGTGTGATAGGATCCCAGGGAAGGTCGTAAGCGATTCAGAGGCCTTAGCGTGGAAAAGACTTCACCATCCATTAATCAGCAGAATTCTGCTCTGCGAGCTTTCTTCACACCTGTTTTATAGGATGTGCAGATATATAGAAATAATCTATTACATGACATAATGTGTGAGCTAGGGCGGTTATTGCGAAAATAACCGGGTTGCGGTTATTCAGGTTTTTTCACCTCCGGTTTAACCTGGCGGTTATAACCGCTCAAAATAACCGGTTTTCGGTTTTTCAGGTCTTTTTATCCGGTTTAACCTGGCGGTTATAACCGCTCAAAATAACCGGTTATCGGTTTTTTAGGTCTTTTTACCCGGTTTAACCTGGCGGTTATAACCACTCAAAATAACCGGTTTTCGGTTTTTCAGATCTTTACCTGGTTGGGGTTATAGAAAAACAGACGGCATTTGTAGTCAAAATGTTTTATTAATATTGTTTTTACAGGAAATCAAACCATTGGCCAATATTTATCTATTCATAAACGGTTGTCGTTGATTGGCCTCAGATGATGAAATTCAAAGCTTCACAACTTGGTACATTTTAGTCTAATCGAACCTAAAATCGAGCCTATCTTCCAATCCGGTTTTTTACCCAGTTATTGGATTTTCAAAAAATAGCCAGTTATGACCGGCACAAAAACATAACCGAAAAAAACAGGTTAACCGTAACAAAATAACCGGTTTTCGGTTAAAACCGGTAGGTTTTTCCCATCCCTAGTGTCAACCAGATTTCAAATCAAGTCGTTTGAAGAGTCAAGTTCGAAGGCAAAATCATCAAGCAAATATTTATTACAACTAATAATGTACCTCAAAACACACAATAACGTTGAAATATAGGAGTTTCAACATAAATACACCAGCAGCACTAATGCGCAGTACTGAACGCAAGTCTCACTCACTGACTGGTGACTCACCACTGAGCATTTCTGGAAACCTTTGGATTAGAATATTTAAATTATGTTAATTTTTTTAAAATTACCATTTCGTTTAATATTACTTTTAAATTTAAATTAACTCTTTTACTCAATTGAAAGTGACCCGCAATTGAAGGTTTTGTTATTTTAAATTCGCACAATATCTGTTACTTGTAAACTGCTTATACATGGTGTTCCGAAATTCCACCGACAAACTTCTGTGGGTGATCGTACACATCAAGACAAACAGCTTTTGCAATCAAACATGGGGCCGCAAACGCAAAGGTCGACAGCTACGGGGGCCTCATTGCCAGTGAATTAAATAAAAGATAAGAGAATATAACTCAGGTTCTTTGGAATACAAATTCACCAAGGCACAACACACAATTGCGCGAATAGCAACATGCGAAACGTCCGTAGCTTTGGCGGAAAGTCCTTTGAACACTTACTTTATATCACGCAAATGTTTGTTGTTGATACGGCGTTCTACTTGCGATTATATCTGTCACGTTGCGTACGACTTTCATTCTTGTTATTCACGCAACAGTGATGGTGTGCTGTGGTGAATTTGGATTCCATTAAACCCGTGTTGTACACTTGACCTGTTGCATCCTTTTTTCCTACTTAACCCTTCAACAGGCTGAAACGTAGAAAGTCGCTCTCTGATGACTATTCTAAAACCGGCTCCGTCGCAGAAAGTCGTTCTTCGATTATTACTCTTAAACCGGCTCCGGCGTAGAAAGTTGCTCTCTGTTTATTACCCGAAAACCGGCTCCGAAACAATTGCGTTCACCATTTAGCTACAGAGAGGCCGTTTCAAAGCATTCAGCGGAAATATTTTTGTCGTTCAAGGGGTTAATTCACTGGAAAGGAGCCCCCCGTAGAGTTCGCCCTTTGCGTTTGCGACAGCATGTTCTGTTGCAAAAGTTGTTTGCCTTGACGTGCACAAATTGCCCTAGGATTTTTTAGGTGGAATTTCGGAACACCCTGTATAGTGGTGAAATATGAAGCAATAAAAAGTACAAGGTTTCAGAAATTCGGAAGCCCAGTCTCCAATGTTTGCATTGCCTATAGGCCCCAACAGAGCTTAATCCAGCCCGGCAGATTCATTATTAAAAACACCAAAGCATGCTGAATACTTAAGTTTGTCTTCGCGCGTTTTCAGCCTATTGTATGTTTGATTCATATTTGTCGAAATGTCTCCCATTCTACCATCACATTCAATTTCGACGACTTTTGTAGGGGTAAAAGTCAGCGGATGCGGAAGACAACGATAAATAATGAAAAGACTTGTTTTTGAATACCCTATCTGTTTTTCAATAAACAACAAAACGACGGACGAGCGTTGCCTCAAAATCTTGGATGAATCGGCTCTCCTTGAAGTGAATTTCATTAGAGAAGTTCCGTTTTAATCAGAGCGCCTACTCCAGTTGGGAAAGTTTTGTTGCTGTTTATGTGCGCACAATCCAAAGTTCATTTTTCACCCTGTGTGTGTGTGATGTTTTATGCGCCGCTTCGTTGTTTTGGAAATTTTCCAGCGTTTGCCGGATTCTTCAAACGCCGCATTTTTTTCAGCCGTTTGGCTTTACATGGGTCATTCTAAAAAAGTAAAAGAGGCGAATAAAGAGACACAGAAATAATCTTTGGAAAATAGACTATCATGCGCCAATGGAATTCAGTGTAGACAGAATTCAGGTATTTCCGCGGATGCTTTTTGACCATTTTGTTTTCGATTCAGCTTAAGTTTCAAAATTAAACTGTTTCGATGCTGTTTCAAAATGGATTCAGAATAACAGAGCGAAAAAGAACCTCACTTGATGCACTACAGAATTCCACGGTCGTGAAAACTGTTTTAAAAGGAGGCATACTTTTGAACATCATGAAAGCGTCATAAAATCTCTTCATAATGGTGAAGCAAAGTAAATCATCCGATGATTTGCTTTACTTGTGGCACAAAGATATTGTACAATACTGAACAATATTCGCAATATTGTATAATATTAGGCAATATCATATAATATTATATAATATCGAACAATATTGTACAGTATGGGACAATATGTTGTGCTACCTGAGGTAGGAAGCTTCAAATACTAATTGTTTTCCATTTGTTCCTTGGACTCAACAAACCAGTGGGAGTGGCCTCCCCTAAATTTTCTCGTATACTGCTCAAAAATTTGCCATTTCCCCTCCCCTTGCGTGGATAAAAAAAATCGAACCTACTGTAATCCAGAATGCAGCGAATATCGGAAGGTTTTTCATTGCAGATTATAGTGATTGTAAAATATTTAATTGAAGAATCATATTAAAAGAGATGCCTATGTATTAAAACTTAGCAATATTTATTTTCCATCACACTCCAGCAAGATCCGCTATTATATGAGCGAGCGAAAACAAAACAGGAGATAAAACATATCTATCACAAACTCCGTCTGAAGGACAAATTGACGTAATCCTCCCGCTTGGTACCAGAGATTGCTAAGTACGCATGCGCACGGAGATCAGTTTTGAAACGAATGCTTAACAAGTATGCGATTATACAGACCGACAGACAGTCAACCCGTTGACGGATTTGGCCCAAAATTTTATACGGACCTACATCTATGACGATAAAACTGTGTACCAAATTTTATCCATCTTGCTATTTAAGTTTTTGAGTTATAGTGTTCGCATGATTTCGAACATACAGACAGACAGACTTCCCGTTGACGGATTTTGTCCAAAATTTGATAGAAACCTACAAATTATGTGTAAAGATGACATACCAAATTTCATCCCCGTAGCTCTAATAGTTTTCGAGTTATCGTGTTCACAGACATAATTCCTAAATTGTGTTTTTCGGACTCGTTGAGATCTAAAACGTGGAGATTCGTCAAAAGATTCGAGCTCGAGATTTTGACGAATCTTACGAATTACGATACTTTCTCTTTGTGTACTTCGTATACGAGAAAGTAAAAAGGAGTTCCTTTAAGGGAATAAGTCGTACCCATGCATAGTACTTCAAATTCCTGCTCCAGTGGCGTAATGCATGTTATATCAGCGCCATACGACAAAAGGCTCAAAGGGAATCGAGATGTCAAGAAATTTGGCGATTGAACTAATTGACACCTTCTGCGGAGGTTTTAGGACGCAGAGTACTTTGATGTATCAAGTTGTTCCGGGACTATCTCTGCAGGGCGCCAACAAATTACAACACTGGTAGCGTTAATAACCTGCAATCTCGATATAGACAGGGCCGGCATTTGGCCGATTGGATTGATTGCTATGATTGGGCAACCCAGCTTAAGGGTCCCCGCGCCAGAATTCTATCTACTCTTCTATCAATTCAGTGGCGTAACAGTGGTGAGGTAAGCAGGGTAGGTTCTCTGTGCGCCGTTACCAGAGGGAGCAGAATTAAGTTTAAGATTTCGAAAGAACTATTAATTTATTTGTAAGTTTCCCTTACACCAAGGATGCAATCAGAAAGCATTTTGATCGTGAAGAAATTCCTCCTCGAGAATTTGACATATCTGCGCTTGCTAGATCCCCCTTAGTCTAAAAACAAAAATTTTGGAAAAACAGCAAATCACCGCTTATACGTTCCTCATTTATACGTCGTTTACATTTATGCGTCGTTTCATAGCAGTCCCGATTCATTCGTATTTATCGTAATGATAAAATACTTCGTTTATACGACGCAAAGCTTCGGTTATTCGTCGTTTTGCTCCATTCTAAAATGTGAAAATTTCCTCCTTTCTAGTATAGGAACTGTGATAAATATATCATGATTTCGAAATTTTTCACAACTGATGAACTAAAAGAAGACGAATTGTCTGATGTTAATTTATGCGATGATGAAGAAGTTATTCCGACCTCTCTATAAAGACGCAATGGACTTCATTGAAGAACCTCGAACTTGTTTCTTTTGTCATAAGAATAGTGCAAAAGCATAAACAAAAGTAAAAAGCGATAAACTTAATTCTATTCATGATGCTGTACTTGATACTCACAAACAATCAACACGTCAGACGACGTTTAAAGATTTTCTTAATTAAATGCTTACCTGTATGTCGCACAATAGCGCTGTTGGAATTCAAATGAATTTGATATCCATTGGAACGCAAGGCCATAAAAAGTGAACTTCGATTCTTCGAGGCGGCGATAAATCACACGAGTGTGAGTGGAGAGCGTTGCGGAGGGAGAAAGTGTGTGGGAGTCAGTCTGGGACTTTGAACCTTCTCAAACAAGGGTTCTCGAAGCAAACTTTGGAGCCTCCGGTGAATGACTTGCCTAAATATATCGACTAAAGTGAGTGGAATACAAACCAGTTGTTGGTACAAATGGAATACAGTGAATGCCCAGTTTAGACATTTGAAACTTTCATTTAGGAGAGAACCTGACACCACAATTCCTAATCCGTCTTTCGGTAGTAGTTTTATTTACGGTAGAGAAATAGGCATTTCGGATTTCTGCGTACGTTAGTCGTCAGACATCCGAATCCTTATCCAAATGGAAAAGTCATTTAAAAACATAATACAGGACAGCCTCAGCCATTAAAAACATAATACATCAGGACTCAAGTCGGCGTCCTACCTGCCTCTCGGACGGAACATTACGTTTCGAAAAATAAATTTATCCCTTGCAAGGCGTCATTCGTATGAGCTTTACCAGCATGCTAAGAAGGTATCAGCATAAATGTAGGCGCATTTTATTCGACGCCAAATCTGAACCTATATAAAAATCTTCTACTTGAAGCAATATTTGCTCCGAATTTCAATTATGTTTTCCTCCGGGACAAACTTCCTTTTCAAAGAAGTCACTTCCAATAAGTTATTTCTTGAGGAACCCCTGATAGTGCACGACGGTTATTTAATGCGAGCACTAGCAGAACTCCGGATTTTAAACTCCATCTGAAACCTTTTATCAACAGGTTTCGGAACTTCCTTCGAATGCATTTGGGGCTGCATTCGAAGCAAATAGAGAAGTATGAAAACCGATGCCGGGTCCATTTAGCCCCAAGTTTACATCTGACACAGGAGTTGGTTTACTTTGGCAAGTTTTCCCATCCAACTCCAAACGGCCTCCTAGCAGCATATATCAGTTTTCTCAGTTTACCTGCCGTGTTTGTGTTAGGGTGGGGAAAAACTGATTTTTATTCGGGGCATCTTATTTTGAGCTTTGTGAAAAGAAGTGAATCGAAGACGGACTTAAATATTTATTTTAGCTGCGGAAATCCTTGGATTTGTTTGTCAAAAAGATCCACAAAATTTTATTCGGACTACTTCAAGAATTTGAACAAGACCAAAGAATTAACTTGCATTTGGAAAAAGTAATTTTTTTCTTTTCTGTCGACCTTTCATATATCAATATATAAACGCTATAACTTTCTATAACGCTATATCAAAAAATAAACGCTATAACTTTCATATTAACCCTCTGACTGCATATCCCGCGATGTCCGCGTGTTGGAAGTGTGTCTGTTTCTTACTACATCCTGCGATTTTTGCAAGCTAATGGGTTTACTTAGTACTCTTAAAACGCTGAATCGTATTATACTAGTCAAGGCCTGCATGTGAATAACAATTAGATTGGTTCAACGGTATTTGAACATGTTTTAAAACGTTGCATCTAAATACTAATTCAAAAAAGTAATGCAGTCAAAGGGTTAACATGATAATAATTTTGGGATGGCATAATGTCAATAAATTGCTTGATGCGTTTTGCGATGCGCACAGAAAGCAACTTTAGCTACGAAATTGAACGAACACCATCAGTGGCAGGTGCAAGGCAATTTGATATTCATTGTTCAAACGCACACCGTTTCCAGAAAGCACCAAAGCTACGAAATGAAACACACACCGTCAGTGGAAGAGATAATTTAACATAACTTTGTAAGGATGTTTTTTGCTTCAATCGAGAATATTTAGTTCCATAAAATCTTCACAAAACTAGGTACACACTTATATGAAACTTTACGAGAAATCGATTAGTGAACAAAGTTGAAATTTTTTGGGGGGAATGAGCTTTTTTCTCATATAAATATATAGAACTACCTGACGGTATAATTCATGTTGATATTGCAGATTGATTTACATAACATTTCTATTTAACATAGCTACAGATGAGATTTACATAGCTGCTAAAGATTTTTCTCTCTTGTTGAAGATTTCAAAAATTCATGAGTTTAATTCATTCCTTTAATAACCCGGTTCTTACAACATCATTCCTTTAATACTTTTTTACTATGTGTATGCTTACAAAGCCATTACTAACGAGTTATTTATTGTTAATTAACTAACTACGGCATCATATATCGCCTAATGATTATTTATATTAATTTTTATACCATTTAAAAAGTATTGCTTTTCTTTTTCTGTCATTAAAGATTATTCATTTAATGGTTATTAATGATTTAATTGTGGAAATTTAATTCTAAAAGCATTTATTTTGTTTCAGGTAAGCTCTCCATCTATAGGAAGGTTCCTTCTCAATTTTACTATTGTACAGAATTATTGGTGAGTTTTGTATTCCAGAAATGTTATCAATGAATTACACTAGTTAAGACTTGTGAAGATGATGAAGTTCCTTTTTCATTTTTTATAATCTTCCATCATTTAGGTGCAAAATATATTTCAATAAAAGCCATAGTATTTTTTACCTAAAAAAGCATAGTATTTTATTTATGCAAACACCTATTTCCTACCTCTTTAACCATTTCTGGACGGAAGGGCCTGTCTAAAGACGTCACTGAAATGATGCATTTTGATTCGCAATTTATCAAAAGAAAATACTTTTTTTCATACGAAACTAATAACTTTGACACGAAGAAAACGTGTTTTTCCAGTTTATTTTATACTACAATATTGTATTACACCGCTGTAAGCAGTTTCCTATTAGCAAGTCTGATTTAGTTGAAATAAATTTTGCTTCCTTGTATTCGTCCTCTGAATTTCCCATTGGTTTGGTTTGGTTTGTTTGAGGGTTTATCGCGCAAGGGCCAGTATTTGGCCATGCTGCGCCAAACAACGTAGAAATACGTTAAAAGGTAGTAAGTGGATACAAAAACAATCAATAAAAGTCAAATGCAGAAAAATTAAACTTTAACATGCTCATTTAGAAAGAAGAGATAAAAATGTGCGAGGCGTAAAATGGTCAGAACAGGTTGTTTAAATGTGTGGATAAAAGCCAGAGATTTTTAAAACTTCAAAAAAGGTAAATGTGAGGGTGCCGACCAATCATCGTGGTTAAAGTAGGCGAGCTCGTGTTAAAAAGTCGCAAACGATGGATTTTAAAATGTATGCATTCGATGAGTATGTGTTTTACAGACATAGTATAGCTACAGTGTGGGCAAGTAGGAGCTGGCTCACCCACCAGAAGACGACGGTGGACAAACCTGGTATGCCCACTGCGAAGTCTGCTCAGAATTGTGCTCCTTTTGCTGTTAACATCCTCTGACCAGTTCTCAATAATGGGTTTATTGCTGTGAAGTTTGTTATTTATTTATTGGTCCCAATGTCTCTGCCACTTCATTTGTAAACAGTATTTAACATATTTCTTGAGATCTCAAACTGGCACGGGTTCATGTGAAAAGTGGGTGGAAGAATGAGCATTACTGTCTGCTTGTTCATTTCCCGTGATGCCTACATGGGAAGGAACACAACAGAAAACTAGAGAAAATTCTTGGGAAATAAACTTTTCGTAGAGATCCAACAATGAAAACACCAATGAATGACTTTTACAATGCAAGGAATTCAACGCCTGCAAGACACTTAAAGAATCTGCGTATATTGCATATTTACCCATTGGGCATTTTAATGTCCATTTCCCAAAGATTATCCCGCAGCTTTTTTTCCTATTCTTTGCCTTGTTCAGAATAACATATGTAAAAAAATGGCGAAAAAGAAATAATCCATGGCAAATGGTGAAGAATTCCCGAAGCAACGAAGTAGCGCATAAGACATTACACACACACACAAACTCACAGAGAGCGAAGCGAACCTCGAAGTTGTACGCAAAATAAACAGCGACAAAACTTCGTTACTCCTGGAGAAGCTCTGATTAAAACTGAACTTTTGTAATGAAATTTACTTGAAGGAGCGAGGACAAGATTCCGAATGAACCTGCGTCCGTCTCCTCGTTGTTTATTAAAGAAAGGCAAGGGACAGAGCAATACTTTTTCAAAAATGCGGCTTGTCTTTTCCTAATTTATTGTTGTCTCCCGCTGTCGTTTCATTTTTTTCCGCGCTAAAACTCTTCCAAACTGAATGCGGTGGTAGAATGGGGGACATCCCTTCACATTTCAAACGAGCACACTGGACGCGGAAAACGCGCGAAGTCAAATTTTTAATTATTCATCCTGCTTTGAGATTCTTAAGTAGTAATCTAACTTGGAATGCGACGTGTGACGCAGAAAAATTTCTTCTCCCCGTCTTGAGTTTTAAAACTTTTGAGTTAAAATAAACTTCTTCTTCAGACTTCTTTATTTTTTAGAAATAAACTTGTTGAATTCGAAGGACTTCGCTGTAAACTTTCTGTTTTTAAAAGATTCATTAAGTGAGTCGTGATTAAACAAAGTTGTTGGAATTGCTGGATGGAAATAGTTGGAGAAAAGAATGAGTTTTGTAGTTGATGGTGAAGTTGTTGTTCCATTGTGGTAGAAGGGGAAAAAATCGAATTGTTTTCCCTTTTGGTCTTGCGTTTGTATTTCTTGCAGAAATCAATTGATTCACCTATGAGAAAATGATAAACTATTAAATAGCTTTTATTCGCACTTTCAAATGAAACTCAATGAAATTTTAATTTTTCTCTTTCAACAAATCAGGATGGCATGTGAATTGGTTTCAGTCTTTGTCCTGACCTCTCTTTACAAATCCGATTGGAAAATGGAAAATATTTTCAGTTTAGTAGGACTCCCTCAAGCGAAGACTGAAATTATCATAAAAAGCGTCCGAACCCGGTTCTTCTATATTAATTTTTTGAGAATGTGGTCGGAAATATTAAAATGAAAGTTGATGGAAATCTGAAATGTGGTCAAAACTAAGAGGGCTATTTGCAATTTTAGCATTAAACGAATCTATCATTTAAACGTGTGATTTACAAATTTCTCAACCTTCAGTTCAAAACTGTGCAATGGGTTATAAACTAATACAGTGGCGTATCAAAAGGGGAGGGTTTAGTTTAGTTATATTAACGTCCCATTTTGAACCAACTCGAGGGGTATTTGGGGAACGAGGACGACACCTGAACTGGCATCCCCCCTCTCCAAACTTCCCCCCTCACCAACGGGAGGACGCTTGGCCCCCTACGAATTTACGGTATTTGGGGAGCGGCCCTCGTCATTTTGAACCACGGTCACCCCGTCCGTTCCATCCCGCCCCACCCGTCTTCCAGCCGACTGTTCCACCCGGGATGAACCCCTTCTTAGATTAGAAAAGAATTATGATAAGGAATTTATTTTTATTTTCGGACTTTGAAAATTTTCCGATTGTTTTGAGGGACTTTGAATTTTCTCGGCTTATTCGAACCCTTAGCATAAAAATTTCTTTTACAAAAGTTTGATTTTATTGACTTAGATTGGCATCAATTCAATCATAACTTATCATGCGTGCATTAAAATAAAATATTTAAATATATAATAATTTTGTACTTACAAATTGAATTCTTCTTCACTCGATCCAATTCACTTTTTCATTAAATTCACATTAAAATAAACATAATGCTTAAAAATTAGATATTTTTTTAAAGGATCAAACCCAACCACCACCCGATGGCCGATTAGCCTTACATACTTTTTTTTTAATTCTACGTGTTCATTTTTGTAAATTGCTTAAATTTATTGATTTTTTTTATCAAAGTAAATTAAACCATTACCTATTCAATTATTTCTTGCTTTATATAGTTGGCACTTAGACGTCCTGTATCAGTGCTTGGCAACACTACCTATACATAATAGACAAAAGCGACTAAGTACCCATCTGTCCCGATAGACAATCACTATTCGAGATACTATTCGTTACATCGTAATAGTTCTGCGATACCCGAGATAAGCAAACAGTGTATAATAAACAATGCCTGATGTAGAGTGATAACCAGGGCATCTCCTTCGAGTGAGTACACTTCCAGAAGATGCTTGGGGGGGAGGAGAAGCAGGTTGTTTTCTTTTTCCACCTCGCCGATCGATGGACGCGAGTGCCTGTCACCTGATCGAGCTAATGATGCGCCCCCTTTGAGGACCTAATCACGGACACTTAATTCGCATAATGCCGCACTTACTTCTTTTACCGCTACATCTTTTCCCTCTCTTTTTCCACTCAGAGGCACTTGGAGGGAGGCTGGGGGAGGAGTTATTGTCGTTCAGTCAAGAGTTGAAAATTCCAAACAGTTGTTGGTACCGGCAATAATCACGGAGATTATTTTCTTGCTGCAGAGTGCTTAAACGGTATTCGGTGATTGTCTTGCTCTCTTGGATATTTAATAGTTGCGAGTGGGTGATAATTGTTATTTTAATCTGGAGGAATCCAAATAATGCAGCTTTGTTAAATGGATGAAGATTTCGTAATCTTTATGTGCACAGAATCTGACAGGGGAATTAAGCCATTTATCGCTTGTACGAGAAAGGGCGGGAAGCTCGTTAGTTTTACTTTTCACAGACGAAGAATTTCAAGCGAATTTTGTTGTATTCTTCCTAATGTTTCAATGTGTGGATTCTTACAACAATATGTCGGGGCATTAAAGCTTATGGAATGATACTTGGCACTAATGATATTTCGGGTATGTGTGGACCATTTTGTTACATATGGTTTTTACAATTGATTATAACTTTTACTGTTTGAAAAAAGCTAAATCATCACTAGAACGAAAGCATCAGGTTTAAATATATGCTTCTAATACAATGGGTTTAGGAACATAAAACGAAAATAATGAACACATATTTCAATGTGTGAATTCGTGCAACAATAAGTCAGGGCATTAAAGCTATTGGAATGATGATACTTGGCACTAATGATATTTCGGGTATGTGTGGGCCATTTTGTTGCATATGGTTTTAACAATTGATTATAACGTTCACTGTTTGAAGAACGCTAAAACATTACTAAAACGAAAGCATCACGTTTAAATATATGCTTCTAGTACAATGGGTTTAAGATCATAAAACGAAAATAATGAACACATATTTCAATGTGCTGAAATCTTTCAATGTTTCCAAAAATATTAAGATGCATCTGCTGGAACTTTTCATCAATTTTACACGAAATAATAAGTTTAAAAAGTAATTGAAATTGAATTATCTGAAAGTAAGAAAAAAAGCTTTACTTTTTTTTCATGAAGTAATTTTTTTCCTGAAAGCAAAAAATATCTCGTTGTTCTGTAATAGCCTTGCTTCCCACGTTAACAGTGTGTAAATTGTTTATCTTGAATTATAAAGCCGAGTTCACCTTCTTAAGATCCTCTGTGTCCTCTAGTTATATAAGAATTAGAATAGTTCTAATATTAAGAAAATAGTAAATATTTGAAGTTCTCCGTTTTGTAATTTTTGGTTGTGCTGAATTTCAATGGTCAGATGTTTCTTTGAAAATTGATTTCTCCCCTTTCACTAAACGCTGCCCTAGGCTCTTTCCAGCAGAGACTTTGCTATTTTAATTATTAACTTTTGTACTTTTAAATTTCTTTATTGAGATTTAAATTCACAAATGTTGGCAAGCTCCGATACAAATCCTGTAATGTTAACCGACTCCAAAGCATCATAGCTGCCACTCAGGCGAAAAGTAAGGCGGGAAATGATGTTGGAGGTTATAATTTCATTCTGAAGGGACAAATTGAGAAGTAGGAATTTTTTTTCACCATTCTCTGTTGATAACGAAACGCTATCAGACGAAATTGTCCTGGAAAATGGGTAAGAACAAGCTTGTTTGACTGCATGACACTGCATTTGTCATTAATGTTTCAAACTGTAGTGAGTAAAGATGATTTTTTGGACTACTTGGACTTCAATGATCCTCTAACCTAACTATTATTAACGTTTCAAACTGTAGTGAGTGAAGATGATTTTTGGGACTACTTGGACTTCAATGATCCTCTAAATTAACTATTATTAATGTTTCAAACTGTACTGAATGAAGATGATTTTTTGGACTACTTGGACTTCAATTATCCTCTAACCTAACTATTATTAATGTTTCAAACTGTAGTGAGTGAAGATGATTTTTTGGACTACTTGGACTTCAATGATTCTCTAACCTAACTATTTTTAACGTTTCAAACTGTAGTGAGTAAAGATGATTTTTTGGACTACTTGGACTTCACTGACCCTCTAACCTAATTATTATTAACGTTTCAAACTGTAGTGAGTGAAGATTATTTTTTTGGACTAGTTCGACTTCAATGATTCTCTAACCTAATTATTATTAACTCAACTACCTGATACGATTTTTTAACTTGTTAGATTTCTATTTGCTACAAACTTTTCATCAGTTAATTATAATTTAAAGATTAAAAATTGCCTTGTCATAAGTAATTCTACCTCTCTTGAGCATCCGAATCTCGTTTAACTGAACTCGAGTTAACCGAAACCCGGGTTATCCGAAATGACTTTAAAATCGTAAAAACACGTAATATACTGCACGGAAATAATTGCGAGGATGAGACATTTTTGGAACGATATCCCACTTTTTTCTTTGAAGCCTCCCCATGGAGGTCATTAAATAATTTTAGAATGCTAAATTAAAATTAATGGGTATTAATATTATTAACTACGATATTGTTTACCTGTGTCTAACAGGCGCATTGCGCTCGAACTCGCCTGTGCGAATATTCGGCCCGACGAAGGTTTAATTTTAATAAAGAACCAGCGGGAGTGTTCTCCCCTAAACTTTCTCGTATACTTCCCCAAAAAGGTGCCGTTTCCCCTTCCCCCGCGTGGCTAAAATTTCGAACCTATTGTTACCCAGAATCTAATGACTCTCAGAAGGTTTTTCATTATAGTGATTGAAAAATATCTAGGCAAAAAATGAAATTCAAAGAGATGCGTAACGATAATCTTCTCTTACCGGCTCAAGGACAAACTGACGTAATTCGTTACTCCGTAATAAAGTTCTTCTCCGCTCTTCGGGTACGCATGCGCGTGGAGATAACGGATTCTCTTCAAAAGTAAATTATACGGACCGACAGACAGTCAATTCTTTGACGGATTTGGCCCGGATTCTCTTCAAAAGTAAATTATACGGACCGACAGATAGTCAATTTTTTGACGGATTTGGCCCAAAATTTTATACGGACCTACATTCATGACGATAAAACTGTGTATAAAATTTTATCCATCTGGCTTTTCACGTTTTTGAGTTATAGCGTTCGCATGACCTCGAACATCCAGACAGACAGACTTCCCGTAGACGGAATTTGTCCAAATTTTTATAGAAACCTACAAATTATGTTTAAAAACCACATACCAAATTTCATCCCCGTAGCTCTAATAGTTTTCGAGTTATCGTGTTCACAGACAGACATAATTCCCAAATTGTGTTTTTCGGACTCAGGGAGGTCTAAAACGTGGAGATTCGTCAAAATCTCGAGTTCGAATTTTTTCGCGATTACAATACTTTCTCTTTGTATACTTCGTACACGAGAAAGTAAAAAACACATTGAAGCCTATAAACAGAATTTTCAATTCGTTTTTCATTCAAAGCATTTCAGGATCAAATACTACAATTAAATACAAAATAGTAATTGAGAAGTTTATGGCTTAAGGAGCTATAGACCTTAACACCGAAAAAGTTACTCGAAAATTACCCAAGTACGACTCTTCCTAACGTAAGAAAAAATGATAGGATTTAATGAATCTTTTACCACAGTTTCATGAGGCACATCACCTCATAAATATGAATTTTAAAATCAGTCCAATAATTTTCAGTATTGCAAATGTATGTATAAAGTAAACATATTCTGTATAAGTTGACGAACACAAATTTTGCTTGAGTGCAAAGTTTTTAAGAAAATAAGCAACTTTTTAATTCCGAGACAATTACAAATTTACTTAACAATTACAAATGTTATAAACATTTACTCCCAAACAGCACAACTTGAAAATCGTGCGAAGTGATAAATATCCATGTAGGTTTACTGAACTTTTATTACTTTTTATGTTGTTGAAATATGATAGTTTTTTTTAAAAAATACAGATAATATAAATAATTTCTAATCCGGCTTCTCACCCCTTTAGTTCATTTAACGGGATTGTACTTTATTAGACTGAATTAACGTTTTCGACAACGATGCGAATGTTGCGACAATTGTGTGCTCGTAAGTAGACAGAACTTTGAGGCTAGTGCAAGTTTAATTGATTTTCCACTTTCAATCAAAGAATTTTTCGACTGAAGCAGTATTTTAATTCGAACACTCAGAAAACGTGATATTAAAAAAAATTATATCTTCTGCCAGTCTTTTAGCCGCCACTCGGACATAAGAAGTTATTCACTAAATTTAAAAATTCATTTTCGAAGAACTTAAAACATATCATCCTGTAATCTTATTTTTATTATATCGTTATAACTGTTAAATCTGTTTTGTTATATAAGACTTTATTTTATTAGTTTTCTAGCAATATAAAAATTTTAGATAGGAATTTCTTAATGTTATTTACCGTTTTAATTATTACGTTATCTTTAATATCATTCATAGCACGATACTGACTTTTTCCCCTTTGATTAAACCAAGAAATAATATCTGAAAGCTTTATAAACTACATCATTTTTCTGTCTACTTTTTGTTTTGGGTGCATTTATTGAAAATAAAAATTAACTTGAACGAAGATTAAAATGTCCAAGTCTCTTTAATGTAATTTTAAGCGTAATGCATGTGTTTTATATGATCGTGTAATGCATTTTTGGAATTAATTTTCTCCAATGACAAGCGCACAATAATTAATTACATTATCTTCGAACATTAATAGTCGTTAGTGAGGGATTAGACCGCATGTTTTATAAGTATTGATCCCGCCAGAGCAGAGAAAGGCTGTCAGAATCCAACATTAATCCTCTTTTGGTGGGCCATATTTCATTCCGTCGATTCATAATGCTGTCGTGTCTGTGGAACCGCTTACATACAAGTTAGTAGCATTCGTGCATAAATCATTCGGTGCAGAGGGCTTAATGGGGTTTACCGCAGGGATGTCCGACGGACATTTAAACGCACTTTCAATGAGTTTTTACGAAGCTATCAAGCGTGCAGGTGGACAAGCTGTGATTGTGAACATCGGAAAATAAAGGCGACAGCGCAGGAAAAGCTACCCGATGTACACGGAGTTCAGGAAGATGGTTAACAAACTTTAACCCCTTGAACGGCAAAAATATTTCAGCTGAATGCTTTGAAAACGGCCTCTCTGTAGCTAAATGGTGAACGCAATTGTTTCGGAGCCGGTTTTCGGGTAATAAACAGAGAGCAACTTTCTACGCCGGAGCCGGTTTAAGAGTAATAATCGAAGAACGACTTTCTGCGACGGAGCCGGTTTTAGAATAGTCATCAGAGAGCGACTTTCTACGTATCAGCCGGTTGAAGGGTTAAAGCGGGGCATTCACCGCTGTTCAATTCCAAGATTTTTGGAGAACGGGAAGGGAAAACCTTTCGCCAGTGGCAGAAATTGATAAAAATGGGCGCAAATGGAGTGGATGTTTGGAATTCCGAATAGTTTGAAGCCTGATGGCCTTTTGAGGACCTCGCTGCGAGGGTAGCTGGAAACAAAGCTTCTGCCTAGATTATGTTGAAAGTAAAATCGGAGGAGAGTGGTTGGCAGTAACTCTGTGACTTTGAACCTTCTTAAGCAAGGTGTATCAAAACAAACAATGGAGCCTCCGTGATTGACGCGCCTAATCTTTCGACTTGAATGGGTGGGGAAAAAAACCGGTCTTGGAACAAATGGCTTAGCCTAGCCTACTCGTGAATGCCCAGCTTAAGCTTAAGAACACCGGAGACGAAAAATTCACGATCGCTCCATACTTCGCAAATGGTCACTTCACACCATTGCTATTTTCAGCCCATCCATTTGGTAGATCATTTCCCCCCCCCCCGACGGACCTGCAAACCCATCACTTGCAGGCACTCCGATCCTCTAGGGCTACTGCTTTCCCCACTTTCCTTGCCCCACGGTCGTATTTCAGCTTTTAGGCCCGATACACACTTGCGATTTGGGTCGCAGAAGTCATTTGCGGGGAAAATGTCGGAGGAGCAGTAAACGACTTGAAGTATAGTGACAACAGCTAGGCAGTCCGCACAGACTACCCGCAGAGAGAAAGTGTCGTAAATGACTTCAACGAAAAAATTTATTATTCTACGGGTTCATTTTATTAGGTTGTTTAATTTTAATTGATTTTTTTCATCAGACTAAATAAACAATTACCTACCCACCTTTTTAATGCTTTATTTAATTATTACTTAAACGCCCCGCATCAATGCTTTGCAGTTATGGCAACCCTAAATATCAGGCAAAACCTTGAGGAAGCCATTGAACAGTAGAACTTTTGAAACAAAACCCTGCAATGTCGCTTGAGGAGCAAATGTCAAGTCAGTCGATGGATTTTAGTGGCCATCACCCCCGTAATCGTCCATCGCAGCCAAAAATGACACCCTCTGCGTGTTGTATCATTAGCTGGTTGCGGCCGGCCCTAATCCTTTGGCGGAATTTGTTTTTCTCGCCAAATGCTTTAATGAGGGTCGGATTAAATAGGCGAAAGAAAGTTCTTTACGAGCAATAAAACCTTAATGAATCTCTTCCGTCTTCACGCTCGCATTTACACCAACGAATTGGCGGAAGGCAGTCATTAACTCGAAATTTATACGCCCCGAAATCCACCAGAGCTCATAACGGAAAGCATTTTTACCTTTCGTTATTTTTATTTAAAAGCTCGCCAAGCAGTTATTTACAGACTTTCAGCCACGCTTCGGGTTTATTTAATTACATTTTCTAATGAACCAGAAGTCAGTGGAGAAGTAAATGGATGTCCAACTTGTTTATATCTGCATTTCTCATTGCCGGCGGCAGAATTTATTTTCTGATCTAGAAATGCACAAATCGTATCTCTCTGATAATTAGCCAGAAAGCAAGTATTAATAGAATTTTAAACTTATTGCTTGTGGCTACAGGGGTGTGTGCCAAAAAGAGCATTCTTAATAATTATTTTTCTGACTAATGTGGAGAGCGAACTTGATTAGTAAGATGCAACAAATAAATCTTGACAAGCGCGTTATGAGATGCAGTGAAAAATGTCTAAAACTTTTGACTGCTAAGATTACTTTTCCTTGCATATTTAACTAGACTATTCGACTTTCGTTAAATGAATTAGTTCGTTTTGGGTTTCGAAAAACTTCATGGCATTTCAGTTTCTGTTGAGTTTCAAAAGACTAAATTATTTTCTAAGGTGGCGAAATTTTGTTTGCTCATTTGAAATATTACATATAGCTCTGTCAGTCCAGTTGAAATGTCATGGCCACATATTTCAACGTTTTCCTCGAATGCAGACAATGAACCTCCGTATATTGAGTTGTTAGGAAAGATAGTTTGCGCTGACAGCTGTAAGAACGCTGAAATGCTCTTATGCTTTGAAATTAGATATGCCTTAAAAAGTGGTACTTTTGCTAATATTTGTGTTTATTCAACACCAATACCGATTGAATTGTATGTGTTTGGTGTCAGGGTAAACATGGAGGTGGGAAATGCGCATTTTAGACATTTTTTCTTCACTTCCGCAAAGGCAAGAATTTTTTTCAAGCCACGAAAAAGATATGTGCTGTTCACGGAGGCAATGCCATGTTTGCAATGTATTGCAACTGCAACACGTGTAGTCTACACGTTGCACTACTGAGTGGGCTGTACAGTTTACGCGCCTCCATGAAGCTCGGTGCTAGTGCTCTGTCAGGGGTTCCAAAACTTCATCTTCTCACGTACTGCCGTATGATCCCCTATAATCATACGTCTGTACTAAGAAGTTTTTTATCAATAATGTTAAGGGCTCAATAATGTTAAGGGTTTTATCAATAATGCTTAAGAGTCGAATGACTCGAATTAATAACATTTTCTGGACTTTTTTATGTTACATTTTTTCAATAGCATTAGTTCATCGCCAAAATAAATGAAATCAGTATTGTGATAATTTTTCATTAACTTATAAGGATAGTTAAAAATTATACTCTGTAATAATCAACAATTTAAGTGGTAAAGTTATTAAATAGCAATTATTAACTTTTTAAATTCTTTTTGTGTTCTTGCTTCCGCCATTACCAACTTTGATTTCGTGTACCCCCGAATATTCCTTTGCATATATATGCCCAGGGGTACGCGTACCACAGGTTCGGAACATGTGCTCTAAGTAAATGCACAGTGCACACTTGGTTTGTGTTTCCAAGAATATAATGATTCTTTATGATGATTCGACACACACAGATTTGAATATTTCTTTAGTCCACTAATTTGAAGATGTCTTTTGTCTTACCTGTAGAAATTTGCCACGTTTAATATTTGTGACAAGAACCATTTTTACCTTTTCCATGCGTTTGTTGTTAAAAAATGGAGTACGAATGGAAAAAAGAAACGATTTAAAATTTCCTGAATTTGCAACAATGTTATGAAAAACTAAGAGATTCGTACTAAAAAATTTCAAAATAATATCTGGTACATAGCAAATGGTATGAAAAATGAAATAAACAGTAAATATTGAAAATAACTTTTGATTACCTTAAAAGTAAAATAAAAACAGATTTGGGAACTTAAAAGAGTAGGATTTCAGATGAAACCTTAAAAATAAATTTATATTTAAAAGAATTTATATTCTCAGGAAATTTTTTTTCATGTTAATAGATATTTTCCATAAGATGTATTATAAAATGCCCAATGTTGTAATCAGTTTGAAAACAATTTAAAATATTATTACTTTAATTTTGTACGATGTGAATTGTCTAAAAGAATAATTTCCTTACCCTGGATAGATGGATTAAAATAGTTTTAGATAAAATTCAGAGATAGAATTTTATTTTCCATCAAAAGTTAAAATAAAGCGACAGAAACCCAGTAAAAACTTACACGGCAAAAAAAAGTAAAAATGCACCTTTTCAAAGAAAAAAATATCGCCGAAGATAACACCTCAAATTGAAAGGAGGAAAGGAGTTTTAAAAAGTGTTCACGTTCACGATAAATTAATTTTTTTCTCTCAGAAAATGACAGTCAAACAGAATAACAGAATGAAAGAAATTTGGGCACAGACGAAAAAAAAAAGGAAAGAAAGAAAGAAACACCTCGCTTCGTCAGTAACTCATATTCTCGTTCATTTGCATACCTTACTTCATTTCCTATTTTATTATCTATGCAAAGGTTATTGTTATTTTATTGTTATCTTAATCGACATCGGGAGTTATAATTTTCCCTCTTTTTCCCTTTTTTCCTCCGTAGTTCATTTACTTAAATTTTTTTCGTCTCCGCATAAATTGAAGCTCTTTGAAAAAGCCCGAAGTCGTCTTGTTCGGAACATTATTGCTTTATTATTTTTGTGGTTGTCAATATCTGTCTTGCTCCCCCATTAAGGTTGGAGAGATGGGTGGCCATAAACCGGGGGATAGAGGAGGGGTGATCATTTTAATAAATGCTTTCGAGGCACGCGTTCCAAAAAGTAGTTATCTTTTTTTATTGTTGTTGTTTTATTAGTTCGCTTTAGAGAGTTCTATAAGTTCGGGTGAAAAATGTACCCATTCCAACAGAATTTGTCACTTCGAAATTGAGAGTCGCTTCAGTAGTTTGGAACACATGTGTTTCGATTCCAGGAAAGATTTTAAAAAAATGTTTCTTAATTCTGATGCTTCCTGTTTTTTCTCTTCAAGTACTGACCTTCTACAAAAGCAGCTGCTTCGATTTTATATGGGTTAATGATTCAGCGCACTATCGAATTATGTCCATTTCCACTTATATAGAAATAGTTTGGCTAAGTCATATAATATATTAGAGGGAGTGCTCTAGTTTTATTCAGTTTGTTATTCCATTTGTTTCACTATATTTGGGGTTGCCATAATTGCCAAGCATCGATACGGGGACATTTAAGTGATAAATTAATAAAACATGAAAAAAGTGGTTAGGTAATGGTTTCTTTTACTCTGATAAAAATCAATAAAATTTAAGTAATGAAATAAAATAAACACGTCGAATAATATAAAAGATGCAACGCTAATCCTTTTCAGCCCAGTCATATTTCATAGTTCATTTTACTTTCTTAATTATATCATTTTCTTCTTTCACACAATTATAAAATTGGGCGCAAGTCATATTAAAATTATAATGACGAGTCAAAATTGCTTCAGTTGTCTCCAGCGAGAACCTGTTTCTTTCGTCCGACCATTAAATTGACATAGGAGAAATTCTCTCCACATTTGCATTGTAGACTTGGATGGTAAATACATAGTCGCATAGTTTTATTAGACATGACTTCTGATCAATATACTTTGTACCTGCAAAAAACTTCAACCATTTCTCTTCCGTACTCAACTCCATAGTTGCTTCCCAATTTTGATTGGGATTATTTTTCTCTAAATAACACTGCGTTGCATGAAAATCGGCCCCGACACCATTCCTGCAAATTCTTATGTAAAATGACCCCCTGAATCCGAATATGACCCCCATTTTGCCCCATCACCCACCGTTTTCTCGGTACGCCCGCCCCCCGATTTTTATCACTGTCCGGTAATTTTATGGCCATGAATTTGATTTGGAGAGGGAAAACGATTATTTTAGCCGTTAAATGTCTTCTGAGGGGCTACAGAGATGAAAAGTTCTAAAATATGAACATTTGTAACAGGGGGGGGGATTTGGGAGAGATTTGTCCCCTTAAATTTAAAAACAATCAATAAAAATGATCGGTTTTTCTAGTTTGTTTTCGAAATTTTTTCGCTTATTTTCTACATATTCCAGTTTCCAGCCCCCACCCCCCCTTCATCGCCCAAACACCCCATATAATAAAAGTATATTGCAACAACTTTGGCTAAAAACGGGTAAGGAGGAGAGGTCCCGAAGCCCTCACAAGAAAGTTTGGAAGATTCACTTTACAACGTTGCCGCTCTTTATTTTTATCACTGTTATGTAATTTTATGGCTATGAATTGGAACTTCCAAATCAAATTCATGGCCATAAAGTTATCGGACTGTGATAAAAATAGGGGGTGGGGGCGTCCCGGGAAAACGATGGGTGATGGGGCAAAATGGGGGTCATATTCGGATTCAGGGGGTCTTTTTACATAAAATTTTCCGGGAAGGGGGGGGGGGGGGTTTTTTTTTTTTTTTTTTGCAGCGCAGTGTAATCTTACAAACTGGTTGAAAAGAATTTCAGCGTTGCCAGTATCGTTCTTTGTTATGTGTAAATATGCAATAGAACGTTCTATTTCTTCCCATTCAGGAACTTTGTTGAGAATAATCCGAAAATGGGACAAATAGTAACACAGGACTGAATATGGAAATACGGTGACAGTCCTGTAGATAGGGGACAACCCTAGCTATATTTCAAAATCTGCTAACTGATTGAGGGAAGCGAGCTGCCGTTTCATTTCTACCGTAAGGCATTTCGCCTGTTTGTCTGTGTATTTGATTGTTACGCAGTCACGGCCGAAAGTGTTATTCAATTTTCTTCGAATTTCGCATGAAAGCACCTCGAAGACATTAAGAACGACGCATGTGCAAAGATTAATATGTTTTGATTCTGTTTCAAGATGGTGGCGGGTTTGGCACCATTAGAACGTTCGAAAAATGTAGAGAAAAGAGATTCCTGTCTCAGCCTCTTTTTTACTTTCTCGTATACGAAGTATACAAAGAGAAAGTATTGTAATCGTCAAAAAATTCGAACTCGAGAATTTGACGAATCTCCACGTTTTAGACCTCCCTGAGTCCGAAAAGCATAATTTTGGAATTATGTCTGTGAACACAATAACTCGAAAACTATTAGAGCTACGGGGATGAAATTTGGTATGTGATCTTTAAACATAATTTGTAGGTATCTTTCCAATTTTGGACAAAATCCGTCCACGGGAAGTCTGTCTGTCTGTATGTCTGCGGTCATGTCAACTCAAAAACTTGAATATCTAGATGGATAAAATGTGGTACACAGTTTTATCGTCATGAATGTAGGTCCGTATAAAATTTTGGGCCAAATCCGTCAACGGGCTGACTGTCTGTCGGTCTGTATAATCGCATACTTTTTCCCTTTTGAAACGAACTCCATGCGCATGCGTACTGTAGCAGTCTCTGGTAGCAATGCCTGTGCACGCGGTAGGATTACACAACTTTGTCCTTGAGACGGTAACAGTAGAAAATCGATTCGCGTTTAATCGCACGCATCTCTGAATTTGATTCTTTACGTAAATATTTTAGAATCACTTTAATCTACAATGAAAAACCTTCTGATAGACATTGGATTCTGGATTAGAGTAGGTTCGAATTTTTTTATCCACGGGGGAGGAAGGGAAACAGCACCTTTTTGGGAAAGTATACGAGAAAGTTTAGGGGAGACCACTCCCGCTGGTTCTCTTTTTTTTTTTCTGCCTTTCTCTTCCTCTTCTGAGAATATAGATGGCGCGAGGGGGACTAGTGTTTAACGTCTAACTTGTTCTCGATAGCGTCGGTAACATTTATTCTTTGGCATTTTTTCATCATGGTGTAAGTTTTTTGATTTTACATTATGAAAGCTTATTAATTAAGCTTGATGGCTAATATTTTGTTCGTCTTATTAGCGTTGATGTTTGTATGTTATAATTTCCTTTCCTTTTTCTTTTCATGTTTGTTTGTGGATTTGCCTCCTAGGATTCTTTGTTTGGGGAGTGCGGGCTATGAGAAGCTCTGTTTAGCTTAAGGCTTGCTTCTTACAGAAAATTTCGCAAATATTCTTTTGAATCCGTTTCGAATATTTCTTAGCCCTTGATAAAGTGGACTAAAATGGATTCCTTGTTTTGCTTTTTGCTTTTCGTTTCCTTCGCATTACTCCAGGATTGCTTTTATTACCTTCCTTTTTTAATTTTGGCTTTAGTTGTTTATCTGTCTTTTAGAACGTTCGAGTCATTTTAGTGATGACAAATCATTTAATTGCAATTTTGCTGTTGATAAAAGCAGAGATTTAATTATAATTCTGTGATTGCTGATAAAAGCAGAAACGTACAAATATTTCGTATTCGAAAAAAAATATCCTATACCTTTAAAGATTTTTTTCATGCGAGTTCAATTGTTCACGGAACTACTACAGTAGAAGCCTGGGAATCCAAACTAATTGGGGTTGACCTTTGTTCGGATTCCGGGGAATTCGGATTATCCGGGAAAAATACTCTTGCTATACCCAATGCAGTAGGATATTGACTCTGGGTACTCTGTGAAGGCGTACGGAAAGAGCACGCGGCGATTCGCACGGTACGGAGGCAAACAAGTTGAGGGTGAAAAGAAGATATCCGAGTTTCTTTGTACTAATTTAGGTACTGTATTGATTCTTAAAAACCAATTCTGATGTTCCTTATAAGTTAGGAATAAACATTAGCTTTCTTTCTGATTCGTAATTGTTGTTTTTCATTCTTTTTTCAGTAAACACCTTTCAGAAAATTAGAAAAAAGATGTTCCGGTTAGCAGAAATTTTGGATTCCCGCAGTTCTACTGTATTTATAACATTGCAAATTTAATGTTTTCCTTTTTATTCTCATGTTGCTTCAAAGAACGTGGCAGATGAGAAGAAAATATCGTGCCAGAATAACATTCTCCTCTCATTCTTACCTCATGAATCGAAATGAATTGTCGCAGTCGTATGTGAAAAGAAACTGCACGTGCCATCTAACATCCCAGCGTGCGTCGTCTTGAGCAAGAATGAGAAGAAAATATCGTGCCAGAATAACAAATCTTAGGACGAATGTTTTAGGAAATAAAATAATGAGTGACTGACTTCAGACATTTAAGTTCGATTCACACAATGTGTTTCTGAAGATAATGATTTTTCCAAATAACATTCCACCTTATCATAAAATTTTGAAGAATATTCAGCATGTGTGCTGTATGAACATTGCTATCACACTTTGATACAACTCTTTACTTTTAAAATAATCTAGGAAGAATCTGAAGAAAATCAGTTACGCTTCATTGTGTTTCAATTTTGCATTAAAAATAAATGCACAAAATGATAAACATTTCGAGTTTCGTTAGAAAAGACAATTTTTAACTCGCGGAAGGCATTCGAGAAGGAAACTTTGTCTCTCTCTTTTTGTCATTTTGAAATCTTTCAGAAAGAATTCGAACGGTGCCTTTTTTATTTTCTTCTCACTTCTGTTCAATGAAAGCGCCATTAAAGCAGCAGATGTCTCGAACGTCAAAGAATATCGATGCAAAATGGCGAAGAAAAATTCAATCCGAATTTATAATATTAATTTTATTTCTCGAAGTCATTAGTGCCTCGTTTTCGCGGCAAGAAAAATCTG
>BGPR01002758.1:12974-117159 GCA_013235015.1 Araneus ventricosus | reverse complement strand
GAGGATTTGCCCGATTAGATTTGAAGTGGTTTGGGGATCCAAAATTCATTTCCGCCAGAGTAAATTGGATTTGATTGGAAACTGTACATGAATCGTCTGCGAACAGGACAACCCTCTCACCCCCGTCCAGCCAGAAAATGAGATAGCTCCGGTTACATATACCTCGACATGAAAATGAGAAGGCCCTCCCTCAAGTATTTATTCCTCTCTTGCCTAGATTAGTTTTTGCAGCGAGCAGATTCAGATTGTTTTAACAAAAGGCTGACGCACTCACAGGTAGGGATTGGAAAGAACTACAGGTTTTAACCCAAAACCGATTTTTCTTTTTTTTTCGGTTAACCGGCTTTATCGGTTATTTTCTTGTTCCGGTTATAACCAGTTATTTTAAAATCCAATAACCTATAAAAAAACCGGATCAGAAAATAGCCTCGTTTTTAGGTTCGGTTAGACTAAAGTTTGCAAAGTTACGGAGCTTTGAATTTCATCATCTTAGACCAATCAACGACAACCGCTGCTTCGAGGCGTCTATGGGTTGGAGGATGACTGTAAGAGTCTTTATGAACAGATAAATATTGGCCAATGGATAGATTTCCTATAGAAACAGTATTAATAAAAAAGTTTGTATACAAACGGCGTTTGTTTTCAATAAAAAATTCTCCGAAAATCGGTTATTTCAAAAACCGGTTATTTTCTAATTGCCAGGTTGAGCCGGAGGTGAAAAACCTGAATTACCGAAAACTGATTATTTTCACAATATCCGTCATCCCTACACACAGGTATCTGAGGCGCCCCCTTCTTCGAAAGAACTGTTCGGGATGTTTAAATATTATTTCAGGAGACTACGTATAAAGCACTAGAACTACGGAGTGTTCTTCCCCCAAGATTCTCGTATGCGTTCCTACGTAGTGTTCGGAAATTCGTTGAACCAGATTTCCCACGAATACCAAACGAAATGTTTTGTGATGATTACGAGCCTCACTCCATGCTGTTGTCGGCAATGCCTGGACCAGAACGGACGTTAGTTTGAAAGCAGCGAGAATGCTCTCCCCTAAACTCTCTGGTATACTCCCTAACACATGTAGAGAAAAAATAAGCTAAATGGCAATAAAACGCATCAAGTGTCCCTAACGCAGGCGGAGGAAAAAAAAAATAAGCGGAGCGTATACCACGAGGTTTACGCAGCAAGGCGGTAAAATCCAATAAAGTAAAATCAAGGAGCCCGGCGGTATAAAAACCAATCCCACTATAGGCGCCTATGGGAATGTCTTTTACCATGCCAATGATTGATGATTGTGCCCGCTAGGGTTTCCGTGTTTACTTTGATTGGCGCGAAACTGAGTTTTTTCTGCATCGTATTCTGAAAACCTTCCATCTTTATTTACAATTAACAACTAATAACAAATTATTTTCAACTTTAAGGCACTCAAGAAGGAATTCATTCTACTTAAAGTCATACACACAAAAAAAATCTACAAAGTAGAAATGTTTATATCCTTATAACAGATTGCATCTCTCGGTCGTCGTCGAAATAGAAAAACTTTACAAAGCATTTCTTGCCAAAAAAGCGAAATATCGCCAAATGTTGGCATCGAAAACACTCCCCATAGGCGTCTATAGTGGGATTGGATTTTATGCACGCGACTACGCAATAGGGCTGCGTAGGATCAAGAAAACCGAATTTGCAATTTGAGTGCCTTTTTTTAACCAATTGAAAAAAAAATTGGACACAAATCTACCATTAAGGTTAGAAGGCTAAATACCAAATTTCATTTATCTAAAAAACCTTATTATGGAGTTATTGTGTTCACAAGTATACGATTATACAGACCGACAGACAGTCGACCCTTCGACGGATCTGACCCAAAATTTAATACGGAGCTACATCATTCCCGATGATAAAACTGTGTCTCAAATTTTATCCATCTAGCTATTTAAGTTTTTGAGATATCGTGTTCACATGAACGCAGAAAGACAGACTTCTGTAGATAGAAATCTACTAATTTTGTGTAAAACCCATATACCGAATTTCGTTCCTCTAGCTCTAACCGTTTTTGAGTTATCGTATTCACAGACAGACAGAAATAATTCCCAAATTGTGTTTTTCGGACTCGGGGAGGTCTAAAACGTGGAGAATCAACAAAATCTCGAGTTCGAATTTTTTGACGACTACAGTACTTTCCCTTTGTATACTTCGCATACGAGAAAGTAAAAAGGCGTTGACAAAACAACTAAATAATATCTGCATATTCTAAAACATTTTTAAAATGAAATGCGTTTTAGTAAACAAAGACTTTTAATTATTTAAAATGTGTACACATGTTGAAGGATTGCCTGTACATTGATTTCTTTAAGTATATTTCCTATACGAGAAACTAAAAATTGAAGCTGATAAAAATATTTTCAAGTTATCATGCCCCGATATGAATTTTAATAGTTTATGAACCAAAGAGTTTTAATTTATTAGACATGCATTCCAGTGTGCATAAATTAAAAAAGCTACTACTATCCAAATGAGTGATGGATGGCTTCCATCTTCTCTGCACCCGTCTAAGGATATTCATGCATCTGAATGAGAGATTTCGTAAATTTTATTGAGAATTGTACATTGCATTACAAGCGAAGTACGTATCTTCCAAAATTTATTTCGGTGTAAGATAAATTGATATATATATAATAAATTAGATTTTTCATGTTTTAACCCTTTCTAAGGCAGTGGTAAATATGCTTCCCACTAAATGCATGTTTTAAAGTTGGCGTTAAGTTCTCGCTATATTTTTCGATGAAACAAAATCCTCGATGTTTCAATTTCCTATCTCAAACCATAACTTGGTAATTAATTATTAATTAATAAAATTAATTAACAAAAATAATGTCATCCAATAAGCTAAATGGATTTCTTTTCTTAAATTAATCTCAATGCCAAAGTTATTTTATTATGCCACTACTAGAAAAAATGGCCTTATAAAGGTTAAATTGAATTAAGTTTTAGTTTTACTTAAATTCTAAGATAAAAACTACTGCCTTTTTAACTTAAAGAAATCCAGATTGAACCGATTTTAAAGACGTTCGGGGACTCCCCTTTTCCCAGCAGTATTTATGGCGAATGCTTGCCTCCGTCTTTTCATTTTATTTTCTCGTATATGAAGTATACAAAGAGAAAGTATTGTAATCGTCAAAAAATTCGAACTCGAGATTTTGACGAATCTCCACGTTTTAGACCTCCCTGAGTCCGAAAAACACAATTTGGGAATTATGTCTGTCTGTGAACACGATAACTCGAAAACTATGAGAGCTACCGGGATGAAATTTGGTATGTGGTCTTTAGACATAATTTGTAGGTTTCTATCAAATTTTGGACAAAATCCGTCAACCGGAAGTCTCTGTCTGTATGTCCGAAGTCATGTGAACACTATAACTCAAGAACTTGAATAGCTAGATGGATAAAATTTGGTACACAGTTTTATTGTCATGAGTGTAGGTCCGTATAAAGTGTTGGGCTAAATCCGTGGACGGGTTGACTGTCTGTCGGTCTGTATAATCGTATACTTGTATCTCATAAGCCCTTTGAGTTTTACTTAAATTCTAAGATAAAAACTACTGCCTTTTTAACTTAAAGAAATCCAGATTGAACCGATTTTAAAGACGTTCGGGGACTCCCCTTTTCCCAGCAGTAATAAATAAAACTTGGTATCACGTAAGCTAACATTAATTATAGATCTGTGCCGAAATTTCGTTCAAAACGGTTAAAAGCAGGTGTTCAAATTGCATATTTAGTTCAAAATGCACATTGTTGTGTGTTGGCGAGCGTTTCGCCTATTTTACTAAAGTTAGTATGGTTGGCGTTTGACCTTGGCAGTCTACTCAGGAAATTATAGCGAGCCGCACTTCGGAAATTATGGCAACCCCTGAATCAAAGTTCGTTCTGACATTCTGCAGATGGAAGGTATGGTGAATCTCGCGTGACATCAGCAGTACGATTTCGTAGTCAAAAACGTTAAATAAAGTTGTAGTTCCTCAGCGCGCGTAAAAATTGAGAACATACGCAATTCTTTTTTGCAAAATATTAAGTTTCAGGAATTCATGAATTTGATATGTTTCATTGTAAATCACCATTCATAATTTTTTTCTCAAAATAACCAGGCCTTGGGTAAATACTCCAATAATATTTACCTACCCACTGGGTGTTTACCCACCCCACATTACTTTTCGTATGCGAGAAAGTTTCGGGGAGGCCACTCCCGCTGGTTCTTCCTACCATTACACATTAACAACGATGTGCGCTCTGCATTTCTCCCGACTCTGGCCATGGCTCGATTTTACCATTATAAAATAAATTTCAAAATAAAATTTTCTTCCTAAAAAGTTACATCTGTGATAAAGAATATTGACACAGTGAAAATGCGTCGATTGTATTTTCTGAAAACGTTATATAATATATACTGCTAATTTCCTTTTTAAAAATTATTACAATTTCAAATTGATTTAATTTGGAGTTTCCATTAGCAAATACCGTGCCAACAGTATTCTATACAGTTTGTTAGGTCAATTCTTGAAGATAAGCATTGGTATTGCAATCAGTATTTGTTTTGAAATAATGGCGGTGGTACTAAATCACCTTAGTTCTACACTGCGTACTAACGATTTCTGCATATCTTAAATTAAGAACTAATTTTTAATAGTTTAATACTTAGTTCATAAAAAATTTATTATCAGATTTTTGACTTCAAATTATTTTAATAAAGAAATTTTAATTTAGAAATTACTAATTTTCAACTAACAATAATTAAGAATTTTTTAAATGTTTTTCGCGGTTATTTTTGCTACGTCTATTACTCTCATTTATAAGGATTTAGAAGCTCGATTGAACATGACAAAAAATAATTGAAAGCTCTAAGTTGAAATAAATACATACATGGAGATAAAGGTATTATTTATAGATAATAATACAACTACTTAAAATAAAATCGAGCGGAATGATCACTGACGTTTTTCCACAATATTGGTATGACCATCAAATGATATCAAGACGCTCACGCACAGGCAAAAAACAAATTCTTTTTATGGATATCGTCCAAAATTTGCTATATTCACAAATTTGATGTTGAAATCTCATGCTACGTTTCATTCCTCTAGCTGTTTCGGTTTTTGAATTATAATGTTCGTAAACGAACTGACAGACAAGTATAATTTCCAATTTTTTTTTTACTTTCTCGTATACGAAGTATACAAAGAGAAAGAATTGCAATCGTCAAAAAATTCGAACTCGAGTTTTTGACGAATCTCCACGTTTTAGACCTCCTTGAGTCCGAAAAACACAATTTGGGAATTATGTCTGTGAACACGATTACTCGAAAACTATTAGAGATACAGGGATGAAATTTGGTATGTGATCTTTAGACATAATTTGTAGGTTTCTATCAAATTTTGGACGAAATCCGTCTACGGGAAGTCTTCCTGTCTGTCTGTCCGCGGTCATGCGAACGCTATAACTCAAATACTTGAATAGCTAGATGGATAAAATTTGGTACACAGTTTTATCGTCATGAATGTAGGTCCGTATAAAATTTTGGGCCATATCCGTCAAAGGGTTGACTGTCTGTCGGTCTGTATAATTTACTTTTGAAAAGAATCCGTTATCTTCACGCGCATTCGTACTGGAAGCAATCTTCTGTGCACACGAAAGCTATGGAGCGAATTACGTCAGTTTGTCCTTGAGCCGGTAAGAGCGGAAAATCGGTACGCATCTCTTTGAATTGGATTCTTTACCTAGATATTTTTCAATCACTATAATGAAAAACCTTCTGATAGTCATTGGATTCTGGGTAACAGTAGGTTCGAATTTTTTTAGCCACGCGGGGAAGGGGAAACGGCACCTTTTGGGGGAAGTATACGAGAAAGTGTAGGGGAGAACACTCCCGCTGGTTTCAGTAGGAGGAAGAGGGAGAAGCTATAAAACGTGGCGATTCCTCAAAGTCTAGAGGTCGCACATTTTAGCGATTACAATGTTTTCTTTTTGTATGTTACGAATTTTAGAAAGAAAGAAACAAAATGGTTAATTTATGGCATCATACCTACCTATAAGTGAACTGCGGTGCTTTTCAATGTGAATGTACTTACTGAAGCTCTTTGAGAAGATATATTCATTCCAACTTCCTACTTTTCACTCTGAGCGACCAACACAGTCTCTAGAGCCCCTGTATTTGATATTCTTTAAAATTCTATGCTTCTTTAAGCTACCCCCTAAGGCAGAGCTTCTTTACGACCATAAATATATCGCGCAGAATAATATTGGGGTTGCTTAAATTTTGCACTCCATTTCTTTTCAGATTTATCCACATTTTGAAGTAAAATCTGTTGAAAAATTACATTGATTTCAAAAAGAAAAAACGATTATTATTGAATTCAAATTTATGTACGATAATTTTTAAACTAATTTTTTAATTTATAATTAATTATTTCTCGATTTTCTTTTTTAATTCAGTTTCAAATTTCTGCCCGTGAAACATTTTTCCACAGTCAAAAAACGACCCTTAACGACAGTCTTTAAAACGATTCCCCATCGCGGGGGATAGGGAATCGTTATTCCCTCTCTCTAGGGTGCTGCCGGGATTACAGTTCCCTTGTTAGTTAAATGCCTTACTGAGAAAAAAAGTTTTGAGATCACATTGCAAATGCGCATGCTCGAATAGAAGCTATTGGTACAAAGGGATTTTATAGTTCCGGAAGAGGGGAAAGCTTTCGAGAAAACAGCGGATAGGGAAAATTCCTCTGCAGTAACCTTGGTTTTTATCCAGCTTTCCGATCAGCTGAAAGCGTCAAAAGTTGGTTTTATTGATGGATTCGGATATTACATGTAAAACTAAATAAATAAGTGATTAAATTTATGCTTTGAAAAAAGATGGGGGTGCTGTAGTTCCGCGGCCCCTATACACGAGCCGCCCCCCTCTACGTCAAAGGTATCCGACTACGTTCGGAGGCCTTTTTTTTAAATAATGATATTTGAAGCAATATTTTTGTATTTTTATATGACATTTATGTTAAAACTTAATAAATCATAGAAAAAAGTTAAATGAATTAAATATATTTTTAAAAATTTGAAAAAAAATTTGATTAAAAATTGAAAAAAAATTGATTTAAAAATTTGATTTTTTTTTACACTAAATTTGACCTTTTTCCAAACACTCTCGTTCAAAAAGAAATGATCAGAATTATAAATCCTTTAGTATATATAATCCTTCAACTATTGGCTAGGTTCTGAAGCAAAAGTTTTGCAATGTATCTAAAAACATGTAAATTATAAGAGTTTTAGTGTGAAATCATGAATTTTTAAAGAATTTTGGCCTTTCTTCAAACCTTAAAAGATACATAACTTTTTAATGGGGGATTATTTCACTTATATTTTGGTTCATTACCTAGACAATATAATAAATAATATGTATGCCAAATTTGAGACGGATATTTTAAGTTGAATTTTAGTTATCGTGTTTGAAAAATGAAAATTTTGCAAAAAATCACATTTCGAGAAAATTGAGTTTAAAGTTCATGTTTTTAATTTACAATGAGAAGAAAAAAGAATTTTTCTTCAATACTCCCCAGTTTTGTAGGCTAGTGCTTAGTTTTTGCCAGCTTAGCACATTTTTAAAAATTTCTGATTGGAAATTTTTTTTAGTCGTTTTCTTGAGCCTTATGTGTCATTATCGTTTTCTATCATTCAGCCGCCATCGATAGATTTGAATATTGTTTTGCAGTCAAATAACTTTATAATGCCTATTAGTTGATCTAGAGATACTTTTAGTGATTGATATTGATCATAAGTACAATTTATGTACTTTTCCTACGTTTATTATCAAAAATTACATCATTAACGTAGAATCAAGATACTGCAATGATTCAAAATTACCGAAATTTGCAACAATGTCATATAAAACAAAGAAATTCACACTGAAAATCTTTCAAAATAATATCTGGTATATGTAAAATAGTATAAAACAAAAATAAACAATAAAATTTAAATATCTTAAGTAAAAACAATGAAAAATGCTTCTTTATCGTATTATTTACTAATCCATTTTCAACTGTCAAGTTCTACTAAAATGTCTCGAATTTCACTTTTGATCATCATAGATGTAAAATAAAAACTGTTTTGAAAACTAAAAACAATAGGCTTTCAGATACGACATTAAAAAAAATTGTGATTTTTCGGTCAAAAATGGGTTTTCAACATATGCGGATAAATTGTTTAAAAACAAAAATATAAAAGGAAACAACGCCTTAAAAAAGACTTTATTGCCTATTTCCCACCATTCGAGTTAAATGCAGAGACGATTAATGATTTCGGAAAAACCATTAAAATAAAAACATAATTTGAGTTGAAAATTTTACTACTTGTACAATTATTTTGGCGGATGTATTTTGCGAGAATCTGCTTCCCCCTTAAATGTGCAAGAAAACAGTGCGTGAGACGAGTTTTGTGTAAAATATGTTTATTCTTCCCATTTTTACTGCGCGGCGGAAGGGTGGAGCCCGAGGAGAAAGAAAATGGAATTTTGCATACACCTTATGAAAACATTTTTAGCTGAAGGAAAACGCTAAAATTGAAAAAGCGCATTTTCGAAATAAAATGAAGGGACGAAACGTCAGCTCTTCATACGCCTCAAGAGTCGGCCGCGAGAGGACGCATTTTGCCATGCCAGAGTTTCTATCTATAAAAATGACAGAAATAACTCCAGACTTTTTCACAGAGGATCAGGTTGCATCTGTTCTAGTTTTATTCAATAACTGTTAACCGAAGCGTAAAATCTTTGAAAATGTTACATCGCCGAGCGAAGAAACTTCATACTATCGAGGTATTTTTAAAGCAGATTCTGACGATAAAATGAATACGTTGGCGGAATTTTTTTCAGATTTTCAAGAGCGTAAAAATTTTTAAGATAAACTCTCTCATTAAATTCGAGAGTTCCTGTTATTTTTTAAACAACATGGATACGCAAATGTTCAGAAATAATGTTTTATGGCAAGCATTTTCTTCCGACTGCTTTGCGAGTGAGAAAGGCAGTGTATGTTGTATTAAGACAGTTATAATTAACAAAATTTAACAAAGATATTAACTATAAATTTATTAGTCAAAAATTAATTAAAACTCTTTGTATTATATTCTTCTATTTTCATCATAATTTCGGCTGAGAGGGTAAAATATTTTACACACTCTAATTTCTTTTGGATTTTATTAAAGATTTTTGCCTCTTGATTTTTTTCAAAATGTTTCTCGTTTTGCGGTTAGACAGAATTCAGGTCACAAAGGGTATCCTTTTGATTTACCATCTTACCCTTGACAGAAAATTTTGTCCATTTTAGAACTCCTATATGGCGAGTGGTCTTCGAAAAAGTTCGTCATTCGAGTTCTTATTCATTCCTTCCATTTTGAATAATTTCTTTTACATTCTAAATTCTATTTTATGTGTTTTAAATATTAATCGTTGTAATTTTTTGTTGATGCAATCACTTGATGCTGTTGCGTTGAGCACGCAAAAAGGTGTATTGTTATCGTTTTTTGTTTAAATCTTCTGCTTCTTATTTATACGTTTTCTTTACCTTTTAATTTATATTTCTATACTTCTTCTTTTTTATACGTTTTTTTTACCTTTTAATTTATATTTCTATTGTTTGTATTAAAACAACATAGTGGAAAACCGTATTAAAACAAATGTCATATTACATCGGAATGAAACATAGTTTCTACAAGTAGATAATGAAACTACACATTTTGGGAACGAATTTGTAAAAGATTGATGAAATTTCCATTTTCTTCTTTATTCCATTTTTTAGCAATGTAAATAAATGATCCAAAATAAATTAGAAGAAACAAAATCGCTTCCAGTAATGTTGATAATAAAGAAGAGTGCTTTTTCGGTAGGCAAGCACCTTCGTCCTCATTTCCTAAACACCTCGATTTTTGTATATTAATTTGCTTATATTTCTGCGCATATTTCTTTGTTTTAACAATGGATTGTTCTAGTTTTGTGGCGGTGTTTTTGAAGTGATAAATGACCTTAATTTAAAGTTGATTAGTTGATCATTTACTCATAAAAACACCGTTTTTTGAGTATCATGGGATATTTCTTCCCCTTACGAGCAATATTCCGCGATATTATTTCCAAAATTTCTTCTTCCTTCCTCCTTGTTTTCCGATTTATTGCATTTCTTTGTGTTTAATATTATACATAGAGGGTAGAGGGCTAAAGTGAACGAAGTCCATATGATTCATCTCTGAGGAAACAGTTCTCAAAGTTGATTAGCTGCATTTAACCCTTCAACCGGCTGAAACGTAGAAAGTCGCTCTCTGATGACTATTCTAAAACCGGCTCCGTCGCCCAAAGTTGTTCTTCGATTATTACTCTTAAACCGGCTCCGGCGTAGAAAGTTGCTCTCTGTTTATTACCCGAAAACCGGCTCCGAAACAATTGCGTTCACCATTTAGCTACAGAGAGGCCGTTTTCAAAGCATTCAGCTGAAATATTTTTTCCGTTCAAAGGGTTAAAATAACCCTGGACTTCAAATCGTTCTTCCTGCCTGGTGGATAGAAGTTGAACTATGGGGTTGAATCATTGTTGCACAGAAAATATAGCATTTTTTCATTACTATGGCTTTAACCCTCACTGCATACTGTATCAAATTTGATACATAATTTATTTTCCGTGTTAATGATTAATAGATTTTTTTATTCACTCGTACACTCTGTACCAGATTAGAAACATCATAAGAGACCGGATAATAAACATTCCTTCCATTTTCCATGGACAGCACAGATTGATAAGTCTATGGTAATAAGTTATTCAATTCCTGATACACCTATTGACATATTGACGCAGTTTATAGCATTTAAAAGGAGTCTTGCATCTTTGGTGGTTCATCAGTTGCTTCTACGGGTATTTACCATTTGATATTACTTGTAACATACATTTTTTATTGTTTTGTAACAAAAGAAATAGTGATTGGTACGCTTATTGAATTCAATTTGATAATATCACAATTCTATTTGGATTTTTTTTAATATTTTTCTGTTGTTTATATGTGAACTTCCCATACCAAAAACATTTTTTAATTTGAAATTTCAAATATCGTAATACAAAATAATAATAATACAAAGTGGACAAAACACGGACTTGATTCACTTGAAATCTGAATCTTCTTCTATGCCTGTGCTTCAGAAACAGACGAACGTAAGTCCAAAAGTGACAATTTTCACGTTATTGCATATAAAATCTGAATTTACATCAAGCCATAACTACGTAATTCTGATAAGTTTTCTTTTTTATAATTACTATGATTACAAGTGCGTAAATTAAATTTTTCGTTCTCATGTAAATTAGGCAAAATTTTGGCTTATGCTCATCTGGTTCTGAGGCGCAGATATACAGGGTGTTTCGAAAAAACGTGGCTAAACATTAATGGTATGTCGGGTATATAGAAACAAGTCATTTTCGCAATGGAACATGGAGTCGGATTTGCAAAGGGGATTCGCTACGGGGGGGAGGGTCTTCGTTAGCGAATGAGGTAAAAGAAAAGGATGCAACAGATGAAATGTACAACACAGATTGAATGGAATACAAATTTACAATTGCACATTAACCCAGTGCATGAAAAACAACATGCGAAGCGTGTATCACCTCAAACGGCAAGTCCTTTGAACACTTACTTATTCTCCCATCGCATACTACTGGTAATGTTGTTGTTCATATGACTGGTCGTTGTATAATTGGGATTCACTACAGGGATTCTTTGTAAGTGAATTAAGTGAAAGAAAAGGATACACAGATGAATTGTATAATACAAATTGAATATAATACAAATTTAATAATATAAAATGGAATACAATTGAAATAACCCAGTTGCATTAACAACATTACAAGACAGATACGATAATGGCAAGTAGGGCGCAGCAACAACAACAAACCTTTAGAATACTCAAAGTAAGTGTTCAAAGGACTTGCCGTCTGAGGAGACACACGCTTCAGAAGTTGTAGTACGTGAAACCTAGTTGCTGCGCTGTTGTAATTTGTATTCCATTCAATCTGTGTTATACATTTCATCTGGTGTATCCTTTTCTTTCACTTAATTCATTTACAAATAGTCCCTGTAGTGAATCCTAATTGTACAACGACCAGTTACATGAACAACAACATTACAAGTCGTATGCGACATGAGAATAAGCAGATGTAATGAGAATAAGTAAGTGTTCAAAGAACTTGCCGTCTGAGGCGAAACACGCTTCGCATGTTTTTCATGCACTGGGTTAATGTGCAATTGTAAATTTGTATTTCATTCAATTTGTGTTATACACTGGTGTATCCTTTTCTTTCCCTTCTAAGAGCCCCTACAGCGAATCCCCTTTGCATTTTCAACAGTTATAATTAACAAAATTTAACAAAGATATTAACAATAAATTAATTAGTCATAAATTAATTAAAACTCTTGTATTCTATAGTAAGGCGCATATGCAGCTATTCTAATATAATACAGAAACAAATAATATAAATATAAAACAAAAGATAAAAGAGTATAAATAAGAAACAAAAGATTTAAACAATAACGATAACAATACACCTTTCTGCGTGCTCAACGCAACAGCATCAAGTGATTGCATCAACAGAAAATTTACAAAGATTATTATTAAAAAGACCAAAAAATATAATTTAGAATGTAAAAGAAAAATATTCAAATTCGAAGGAATGAATGAGAACTTGAATGACGAATTCTCTCCAAGGCCACTCGTCATTGAAGTTCTAAAAGTGGACAACATTTTCTGTCAAGGGTAAAATTATAAATCAAAAAAATACCCTTTGTGGCCTGAATTTTGTCCGACCTCAATACAAGAAACATTTTATTCCTTCCATTTTGAATATTTTTCTTTTACATTCTAAATGATATTTTTTGTTTTTTTTAATAATAATCTTTGTAAATTTTTCTGTTGATGCAATCACTTGATGCTGTTGCGTTGAGCACGCAGAAAGGTGTATTGTTATCGTTATTGTTTAAATCTTTTGTTTCTTATTTATACTCCTTTTTCTTTTGTTTTATATTTATACTAGCAGTACGCACACGGCGTTGCCCGTGGAATCAGAACTTCAACAAAATGAAAAGAAGAAAAACTCCCACAATGACACGAAAAAATTTTGAAAACAAAATCAAAACAAAAGATACATATTATTGATTTTCCCGCTTATTTTTTTCGCGATAAACAATATTAAAAAATTGCAAAGTGAAAATTATTATTCTGCAAGCAAAGTATGCGAGATGAATAAATACGTTAAGATACTGCCGAAAATAATAATCAAAGTTATTCAGTTGAAGGTCATGACGTATCCTGCGCGTCCGCCAATCAAAATTGGCATCAACGTTCCGAAGAAGTGCCGCGCGAGGAACTCGATCGAGAAAAATAACTCTCAACGGCCCAGAAAAAAATTAATTTAAAGAAAACGGGAAAAGATATATTAACCGTTCTTGTTTTAAATCCGACAGAACAATTCTAGTTAAAAGCTGAAAAAAATTGAAAATAATAGTGTTATTAGGAAGTCGGATGCAACAAATTTAAAAACAAAACTAACATTTAGATGCGAAATCTGACTATTTTTTAAAAATTTCTCAAAATTCAGTAAATTACGTTAGAAGCTCAAAACTAACTTCATTAGAACGGAAATCGCGTGTTCTTTCCGATGGTGTATCTATTTTTATCGTACAGTTATCCAAAATCATGCTATTGAGAAATGAGTGGGAAAAATCACCCAAAACAACACAAAACTTTAAATAAAAAAATTTCTAGATTAAATTTTAAAATTTCGGCTTCGAGGTGCATTCAGTCACCATTACGACTACCTGTGTGCCAATTTCATGTAAGAATCCGATAGTTTCAATCCTCTATATCTTTTACACACACACACATACACACACACACACAAACATTGCCTTTTATAAGTATAGATTATTTGCATTTTCAACCCCGCGTTCCATTGCGAAAATGACTTGTTTCTGTATGCCTGACCTACCATTAAAGTTTGGCCACGTTTTTTTAACACACCATGCAAATATACCGCTGAGTAATTACTTCGTATGTGAAAGGACTTTTTAAATGTTAAACATATGAGTGATGCAAGTAAATTTTAGTTAAAATGGTTTTTGAGAAACAAGTGCAGACGTTATTTATTCTCTTAAAGAAGCGAGCGCTAATTTTCTCTGTTGTTCAGATCTTTGGATTGTTTGGATCGTGTCCAGTTTGCCAGCTCAGTAGATTTACATTCTTTTGATTGCTTTAAGATTTCAATGAAGGGAATTAGCTTTAGGAATGATTTTTTCTGGGTTGTTATTATTCTGAATAGCAACTTCAGAAACAAGGGCTGACAAGTAAATTTTTGTGATGCAAAGAGATTATTATAAAAGGAGTTCTTGGAAATACAGTCGAACCGCGATATAGCGAACCCGGGATATAATGAACCCTCGGTTACAGCGAACCTTCTACATGGTCCCAACTGAAGCCCTACGTTAATAATGTATTTCCATACGTTTACAACGGACAGCAAACGCTAGAGACTCGGTTACAGCGAACTGAAAATTTCTAAAACTTCAGACTTTTACTTGCCCAAAGGGACATACTTTACTAATTCTTCACAAGTCTACCCAACTCCTACATGAGTTATCCCTTTTGCATGAAATACCCTGGTCCAGAGACCACATTCCTAGCCTATTGTACCTTTGTTACAATAGCTGTTAACACCATAAGTGGCACAAAGGAACAATAGGCAAGTCTCTTTACAGTCTCTATTTCCCCTCCTCCCCCCGGTGGACACCTGGCCTGGTGTCAACCAGGGAAGGGGGGACTTTCTGGTCAGCTGGGGAAGTGAGTGAGGAAGATATCGTGGCATTAGTAAATGAAAAAAAAAATCTATTTTAGATTCGTCTTCAGATATGGAGGAAGAACAAGACGAACCAGGGCCTTCAATTGCAAATGCAAAAGCAGCCAAAAACGTTTTGAACAATTTTTTTGCCACAGAAAACATCTACGAACATGTTGTGGACCTGTTTAAAATAGTGGATAAACAAATTGACGAGTTGTATATAAAATTGAAAACTTTTCAACCAAAAATAACATCTTTTTTCAATGTAGTGGATTGGAATATAAGTAAAAAAAGATAAATGTTTAGTTTGTTTATTATTGAGTATATTATTTAATACTTTATTTGCCCCTAATTACTAATGAAAATATTATGATATTAAAAAGTTTATTATAGAAGTAGCAGTTGGGACATTTTTTTTGTAAATACGGATACAGCGAACCTCGGTTAAAACGAACTTCTGAGTCGGTCCCGTTAAGGGTTCGTTATAACGGGGTTTGACTGTATAAAACTTTTCGCTGGAAAATTCGCTTAAATGAATCGAAATTTCTTAAATCAGTATGGCAATCTAGGAAAAGGTAGAGTTGAAAAGTAATAGGCAAACAGAACAATATTTATATCTATTGAAGAATCCATTGTTTTCTTAGGTAACCTGATGAAGGATATATGCAATAAATGAATTTAATTTCAAAATAAGGGAAATTAATCGCAGCGAATTTTAATAGAACAACATTTGAGTCAGGAAGGTTCTGATCATACTATAATCTGTAAATCCATGATATTGAGTGTGGTGACCATCAGAAACATGGAAATTGGATTTACTTTCTAAAATATTTGTCTATCAATCCACATCAAAACAATATCGTAAATCATTATTGTAGTGGCACTGTATTGTAATGTTTCGGTGACAGCACCGTATTATTGTAGCCCCGTATTAATAGAAAATAATAGAAAAAGAATAGTTTAGCGGACACGGGTTTCGAGTAAACCGGTTTCACTAAACCTTCCATCAAATGTCGAAATAAAGGAAGCAATTGATATTTTGAAACGCGGCATGCAGCATTGTTCAACAAATTTTAAACAAGTAATATAAAAGAAAAAAATTAAGTCAATTCCTACTTAGGTCAAGAAAGAAAAATTGTGTTTTAGAAATTTTTTCTCCCATATAAAATTAAAATTAATTAATTCAATTTAATTAATGAATTAATATTTCAAAAAACTGTATTAACATCAAGTGTCATCCACTACAAGTTTTAAAAAATGTATTTGAACTTGAGTGAATGAATAAAAAGTATTTTATTAACGATTGAAAATTTTACTTATTGTTTGGTAATCCTAATCTTGGCGACAAACTTGGCGACTTTGCGATTAATTTGGCGACCTTGGCGATAAATTTGGCGATTTGGCGGCAAAGTTGCGAGGCTCTAATAAATAAAATTAATTAATTTAATTTAATTAATGAATTAATATTTGAAAAAACTGTATTAACATCAAGTGTCATCCACTACAAGTTTAAAAGAATGTATTTGAACTTGAGTGGATGAATAAAAAGTATTTTATTAACGATTGAAAATTTGAACAAGATATATATATATATATAGGGAGAGTGTGAACTAATAGTAGGAATTGAAAAACAATACGAGTACGAACAATATATAATTGAACTGCTAACGTATTCAATTTAGGAGGATACCTTAAAAGGTACAAACATATAAAACCCACATCATTCTAATTTATTTGACGATATTCAAGGCAGAAAGACTTTTTTCTTCCTTCATCGGAAAAAATATTCTTTTTTAGTTTGATTATTATCATCGGCTGGTGAAACTTTCCAACAACTAGTGTGCCATTATGCTGAACTAGCCATGAAAAAAGATCTTACAAACCATAATCCGCTTCTATCAGAAATCCCGGTTGTATTAACACTTGTTCGATGACGGTTCTCCAATCCCAGTCATCGAATGGGACCCAAAATTCCACCCTCCAAACAATCCTAGGATTCCCCGAACATAAAGGGTGACAATCCGATTTTTTTCATCGATACATACTCACAGCTCCATCGATCCGTATCGGAATCGCAGGGAGATAAATAAAAAAAGAATGATATTTGATTGCAAACGTTTTTCGTTCCTGCCACAGCAATCGAGGCAGATATCTGCGTTTCGAGAAGTATTTTCTAATCGATAACGCCCTCTAGAAAAGAACGCTTCAAAATTGTGTGCGGGAAACATAAATAGGAAAAAATCGGTTGGTTTTACCCCGATCTGGTCATTATGGAGGAATCAAAAATTCTTCCTTCTCCAATTTGAGATTTTTTCGCTGCTGCCAAAAAACGGAAAGAAAAATACGAGTACAAAAATATCTTTTGGCTTCCTTTTATCTGGAAACCTCTCAACTCGACTGCGAGGTCGACGGTGCCGAAACATTCTGCAAATGAGCATAAATTTCGTTCCAAACCAACTTTTATTCCATTGGAAATCGTTCTTCTTTTGTAGAGTCCCGTATCAAATATTCATCTGTCAAAAATCTATATTTTCTTCTCTGCGTGTGGCATCACTATGCATGAAATTCCTCGATGTTTTTCTTTTTTTCCCGCCCGGAATTGTTCCATAGATAAATAAAAGGACGGGATTTCCACGGAATTTGGGAGGTATTCGTTAAAATTCTCTTTTAAGTGGGTAGAATAATAAGGGGGAACACACGTCTTCCGGGCATTTTTCTATTCGAGGAATGAGCTGCATTCGCGTCGGGAATGCATTTGCATTTTTAACCTGGCTGGCATGTTTGCGTGGAAGCAAAGCGAGATTTGATTGAATCATTACTTTTTAATGCCAGCCAGATTGAAATTCGATCGAATTTGCGGATTATGATTTTTTGAACGCTTAGAATGGTGCTGCGATTGGTAGGCTTGCCACATCTGTAATTTGCAAAGCAGAAACAAAATAAAAACGATTGCGCCAAAATTTTAGATTGTAGACAGACACACATTTCGCAAGAGACGCAAGAGAACTCGGAAAAAAGTCATGATTTCGAGAGTATTGCGAGCAATCCTATGTATCTAAACTGATATAAATTGGAAGATCTTATGAAATTTGGAGCCAACTTCAAATTAAACGTTTTCTGGTATAGCTATTTTCAAAAATCATTATCAGAAAAGTTCTAATGCTCCATTTTCAAGATTAATTGCGTTATTAACCCTTTGAACGGCAAAAATATTTCAGCTGAATGCTTTGAAAACGGCTTCTCTGTAGCTAAATGGTGAACGCAATTGTTTCGGAGCCGGTTTTCGGGTAATAAACAGAGAGCAACTTTCTACGTTTCAGCCGGTTGAAGGGTTAATAATAGGCTGTTATACAAAGAATTGTAACTGGTAGAAATTACGAGTAACAAACACCACACTACATATTTAGATACATTCAGCGATAGTGAACCCGAAACCCAGGAAATAGAAGATGGTTCCCTATAGAATTAACTGCATCCATTTTTTTATTAGTTACGGTTTGTCGGTTACTTTTCCGTTTAACACATTCACGCTGGCGCTGCAATTCATGTTTCTCTCCCATGGGCAGCAACTCTAAGACCGCTTTGCTTTACCGGGCGGCGCCGAACTAAAGAGAAAAACGAAATTGTACCTTATTGATAACCATTGATGCTCTTTGTTTTTTCCCAACATTGCTGTCATGTTTCTGCCAGCACTTTCTTTGAAATGTGTTAAAATTTTGCATAGAAATAAACAATTATGTTTATAATATTGAATTGTTATGCTTATATTATCGAATTTATTATATAAGTTGTGTTTATAATATTGAGTTGGAATAAAATAAATCTTACTTTTTCAATTAATAAACGTTAAATTTCCATCATTTTAATTTTCAACTAAATAGAAATTATCTCTAGTTACTAAATGAACAAATTGTTTGTGGTACGCACCGTCTGATGAAGCATTCACGTGCGAGCCACTGTGGTACGCGCCGCCTGATAGGGACATATCAGTGCGAGTCACCTGTGTACACGCCGCCTGATGAGACATCCAAGTTCGAGAAACCGGTGGTACGCGCCGCCTAATCAGACATCCAAGTTCCAGCCACCGGTGGTACGCGCCGCCTGATCAGACATCCAAGTTCGGGCCACCGGCGGTACGCGCCGCCTGATCAGACATCCAAGTTCGAGCCACCGGTGGTACGCGCCGCCTGATGAAACATCCAAGTTCGATCCACCGGTGGTACGCGCCGCCTGATTAGACATCCAAGTTCGAGCCACCGGCAGAACGCGCCGGCGTGAACGTGTTAATACGATGTATAAAGAGTTGAACAGCCATCTTCCATGTTAGCATTACACATAATTAAATCCATTCATTCTACCATCCTGAAAGTCAAATCCGAAAAGACTCATCCAGATCGAGGGAAACTGTTCGTGAGAAAAATAATATGCTGTGGATGATATTCTGACACATTGTTCGGAAAAACGGAAAAACTGGATAAAGAAGCCTTTATGATTGTTTTTATGTTCGGACATACACGAGCAACAGACACCAACCTCACATAGCAAATTCCGTAACCATAAAGATAACCACTGTCCTTTCCTAACACCCGGGTACCTACTTACACAACAGCATACCCCCCAACCCGAAGCCAGGCGGCTCCCTGTCGGTTGGGTGGGTATGTGTGAAACTTTATTCAAAAGAACAAAGAACAAAAGAAACCTTAGATATTTTAACAAAGAACATTACACCGAAATATCATAAAAGAAATGACAAAATATTAATGCAATGAATCCCATGAAAATTACAACGAAATAATTATGACATAAGACAACGAACAACATAATATAAATACAACAATAGCATAATATAAAATTAGTGATACTAACATTTAACTACATTTATAAATACATTTGACAAAAAATAACAAAAGGAGAAGCGGATGCATTATAATAAATGTCATTAAACCTGTGCAGTTCAGGTTTAATTACACTGCATCTTAGCTACAAATCTCTAAATGTCGGCTAAAACTTACAACTACTGTAGTTAGTGACAACTCGAGTTCATAATGAGGCGAAAGGTACTGCACCATTCCGCCTAATTAAATAGCTCTGGATGTAATCCTCATATATGTGGCGAGAAATTGGTATATTTGTACAGAATTTGATCACAAACATTGGTTATCAATATTTTGTATAATGAAACTCCATATTTAGAATGTTAGTTCAAAGTATCGCCATAACCCTAAGCGCCTAGAAACGAATTTTACATCATACATTGTCACATCACACATTTACACATACCATTCTCCACTGGTATTTTCACTGCCAATAAGTATTAATTTAATTTATTAATAAATTTAAATTATCCTTTAATGTTGGGATTTACGGTAAGCTATTTATTCAAATATTAATAATTGACGCAATCGATCTGCACGGAATAAACGAGATTTGCATTACCTAGTACAACTTTACTACCAGCGTTCAAAAAATTCCTTCCGCAGAAGTGACATTCCAGATAACTAATACTATTGTCCACCGGGGTTTGACAGGCGGCCCAGAACATGTCCAACTGACTTGAGCGGGAACTCGCGTGATATGTCTACCAGATCAGGCGCCCCTTTTATTATTCGATAAACTTCTGTTGGCATCCCTACCACCACACACAAGAAAATGTCAGTCTTCCAGCATGGCATTCACTGTGCTTGAAATTTGTAGATATTTCCTTACTTCTGGTTTGGAGTTGTTGCATGATAAATTACAGGACGTTATTTAAAAGTCGCTCTTGTCCGTGGAATCATAAGAAAGGAGGAGAAAAGCATCTTTTTTTAGTGAAAGTGAAGATTGAATTTATTTCGCAATCGGCTGAATTTGCATTTTCACCCTGGCTTCTATAAAGTAGAGAGTAAAGATAATGAAGTAAGTTAAATTAGTAAATAAAGCAAATTTAAAAATTAATTTAAATATACATTACAAAATTTAAACAATGTTTAAGTAGAGCTCAATATATACAACAAACAAAAAAAGTCAATGGTAATTCAAAGAAAGTAAAGCGGGATCATTTTTATTCTTTGTCTGCGAGTTGAATTTGGATATTTTAATTCTATGCAAGAATGGAGTATGTTTGAATTTTTCTTCTTTACTGATATATTTATGAAGGTATTTTTGCCGGAAGGCTAATAATTTTTAAATCAATCTTGTTAGCGGTTTTTCTTTCTGAAAAAATCTTTTGTTGTTTACTTATCTTGTTCGTCTTGTGGTTTGGGAAATTTCGGGCTATGAAGAGACTTTAGTTAGACTTAGGTCAACCCTCTTACAGAAAAAATTTCCTATTTGAACCCATTTCGAATTTGGTGTATAGCTTTTGAAAAGGTGGACTAGAATAGATCCCTTGTCTGTTTAATTTGAATCTATCAGAGTTTATTTCGTGGTTTTTACTTTATTTGAATTACCATTGACTTAAATAAAATGATGCTCGATAGGTATGTAACTCTTTATCGATGCTGTTGAACAATCAGAAACTGCATTTTCTTCTGCCACGAATTATGCTTACTGATCGTCGAACTAGTTGTGAACGCATACCAAAGTATGATAGTGAATTTTTTCAATTTTGTGACGTATTTATTTATGCTTAATTAGATTTTCAGCGCTTTTAAAATTAATTCTTTTATCTTGCCGCTTAAAATTCAAAGATAAAAGCACTTTGACTTCTGAGTCGCGCGGACTTTTGGTTTTCTCCATGCCTCTCAAAATCGAATTACCTTAAATTAACTGCCTGATACCGATCTGGCCGTGAGAAAAACATCAAGTAAGAATTGCAGAATCAGCAACTTTCTTTAGTTTCAGTTCCCAAATAAGGGAAAATTCGAAATTCGCACGGACGCTTGTAAAATACATTCTGTACTGAAAATGACACCTCAGAATTGTATGAATTCCCATAGTAATCGCAATTTGCCATGCATTAATATCTTTTAAATAAATTATTACCGTTATATTATTATTCATTTACATTCTTTAAAAGTATAAATTTTAACCTATGAAGACGAAGAAGCGTATTATTATCGATTATATATTTATTATAGTAATTATCGATCTTATATTGCAGGGGTTACAACCTTCATTCCCTCGCATACGCCCTTGATTAATCTTTATATTTTCGCGTACCCCCTACTGGCATATCCCCACCACCACTACTAATCATCCCTATCTCTGCATAGAAGTTTTTATCAATAATGTTAAGGGCTTAGGTTATGTTAGTTTAATAGTCAAATGACTCGCATTAATAACATTTGCTGGACTTATTTTTACTTTCTCGTATACGAAGTATACAGAGAGAAAGTATTGTAATCGTCAAAAAAATCGAACTCGAGATTTTGACGAATCTCCACGTTTCAGACCTCCCTGAGTCCAAAAAACACAATTTGGGAATTATGTCTGTCTGTGAACACGATAACTCGAAAACTATGAGAGCTACGGGGATGAAATTTGGTATGTGGTCTTTAAACATAATTTGTAGGTTTCTATCAAATTTTGAACAAGATGCGTCAACGGGAAGTCTGTATGTCCGAAGTCATGCTAACACTATAACTCAAAAACTTGAATAGCTAGATGGATAAACTTTGGTACACAGTTTTATCGTCACGAATGTAGGTCCGTATAAAATTTTGGGCCAAATCCGTCAACGGGCTGCTTGTCTGTAGGTCTGTATAATTCATACTTGTTTTAATCCGCTTCTCCATGCGCATGCGCAGTGGTTTACTTAAGCGCTATTTCTGTCTTGGCGAGCGTGACGTTGACGCGAAGCAAGTGGATAAACATTGCAGTCTGGGTTACGAGACGATACAGTAGATTCGAATGTTTTATACGCGGGGAAAGGAAGGTTGCCATAATTGCCGAGCATTGATACGGGGCGCTTAGATGCTAAATAAATCACGAATAGAGTTTAGCTTATTTTACTCAGATAAAAAACATCAATAATCTTAGCAATCAATCATCATCAGCAATCTCATAAAATGAACCCGTAGAATAATATAAAAAAAAAAGTTGCGAGGCTAATCCCTTTTAGCGCAGTCACACTTTAAAGCTGATTTTGCTTTCTTAATTATATAATTTTCTTCTTTCACATAATTAGAAAATTGGGCGCGAGTCATTTTAAAATTGTAATGACACAGAGTTTAGGAAGAAAACGGAACACATAATAATACGGAAATGAGTAGTGAAATACGGTGACAGACCCTTATATGCGGGACGCATGGCTACCCTAGGGAGAGGGAAAACGACACATTTTGTAAAGCATACGAGAACGTTTAGGGGAGACCACTCCCGCTGGTTTAATTCCTTATGCTTTCTTGTTCCCGCCATTTGCAACTCCGATTTCACGTACCCATTCGCGTACCCGCAACAGTACGCGTACCACAGGTTTGTACCCTCTGATATATTGGAATGTTGGAAGTAAATCACATCGATATTCTTTTTTATTTCAATAAATGTCAGTGTGTTTCGTTCCTTAAATATTAAACACATTTCTTGAATTGGAAAGATCTTGTCTCTTCCCTTTAAAAACTAAAGGCAATAACGTAATTTATACGCCCACAAATTGTATTCTGAGCGCAAACAATATCATATTCAGCCCAGTAAATAAAAGAGTTCCGCAATGAAGCAGTTATGGAGCGCCGTCATTCATAATACAAGTGGGATGTTATAAAGTTCGAAACTAAAAACTGCTTGAAGCCTATTTGCATACTTTGTTGAATTATGTTCTTCAAGGAATGGCAACCGATTTTATAATGCAAATCTTCCAGCAATTGGTTGTGTCACAAGAAGTGTTATTTACATTCTCTGTTTGCTGTTGCCATAAGTTATCCGCTGAAGGAATTCTATTTATTTTGGCTGTTCTGAAGATTTTATTCCGGGGGAAGAGGAGAATTTTTTCATTTTGAAACGCATAGGAGTTAAGAATGCGGATGCAAAATATGTTCCAAAAATTTCTCGTTTAATAATCATAACACTTATCTATACTGATAATTTATTTATCATATTATCGGCTTCTGTTTGGAGTGGAATTTTCCATAGAAAATGTTTTTCTTCAAGAGGTTGAATTTGAATTTTGAAAAACAGATTTTTGGCCAATTATGATTTAGAAAGGAATTTCACGCAGAAAGTGATTTCATTCTCTAAATGTAAAAAAAATAATTTAATAGTTCAGTTTGCTTTACCAATCTTAGCGGGGTTCTACTGTATATGTGTTGTGTGCGCGTGCGTTCCAAGTCAGGACTCCAATCTTCATGTATCTTTTAAGTCGGTGAAAGTTGATTGGAGAATTTCACGAAGATATTCTAGATGTTTCCGAGTCATGAGCATTACAATTGTTTCGCGTAGAGCTGCGCAGGTTGCCGTTCAGAGTCCGCAGCAGAAAAGAAGACGTGGAAAGCCGGCTACGACTTTTAGTACATTGACACACACTCCGAAATCGGTGATGGATGATCAGGGTTTTTTTGTTAATTAGTTGTTTCTTGGGGAGTTCCAGGAAGATTTCAAACTCACAGAATAAAATTATTATTTTTTTCGAACAACTTTTTCTAAAAAATGGCGAACGTCTATAGCCGTTATTTGTGTTTAATATCTCGATTTTCTGATGCACAAAAGACGGCTATAGACGTCTTGGTAGCTGTGCAGAATAAAACGGTATTTTTGGGGAATAATTTAACAGAAAGAAAAAATCTATATATTTAGAAACCAATGCAACTTTATTCTTCACATTAATTCGGTTAATTTGAATTCAGTTAGATTTTTCTGTTAATTAATTAAGTAATTAAGTAGTTTTTCTGTTAATTAATTGAGCAATTCAGTAGTTTTTCTGTTAATTAAGTAGTAATACGAAATTTAAAAAATTCAAGAATTAACACTTATATTAGCGTAACAAAAATTTAGAGATAATTTAGAGGTAGAAAATTCAATTTTGTGAAACATTTGTAAGGTAACGTAAATGATAGGTGATCTTATTGATCATTATTTCATCATTCGTTCTTGTCAGAACAAAGAAGACTTTCAAAGGAAATAGGCCGTCATTTGCATCCATAGTCCCAGGCATTGGACGTCTATAGACATCATTTATGTCAACATGTTAAGCTTTCAGAACGGGAAGGCAATTTTTGCTAGATCAGCATCTTTATGGTGTTCGGGATCATATTCATTACGGAAATTCATTGTGAGACAGTGAAAGTTACAGACATTAAATTACGAGAGGCGTGGGGGCAAAACTGAAGTTTAGCGCGACTCATAAATTAAAGTAGAAGATCTTGAGTCGAAGTAGAAAAGAGTTTATTTTTAAAATTTAAGCGGCGTTAAAAATTTTATCTTAAAGTTTCGAATAAATTTTATTTATCATCACCAGGTGACTTCGCCTCCTGCTCTCTAGTGCTCGCCAACCCCCAAGAGTTTTTTCCCCCTTTAACCAAAACTGTATTATGGGTACATTTTTCTTTCGTTTCTAAGCTGTATCACAGATATCTTCTTTCTTTTACTCTTTTGAGTGCACATCCTGATCCCTGTTGGATCTTTCCTCTAATTTTTTTTCTCTTTCTTATGATTATTTTTATAAATTTTATTTATTATATTTATGGATTATTATGTATTATTTTTATTATATTTTTTGTTTCCTGTTAGATATGTTTATTCATTTATTATGTATTTTATAATGTTATGAAAGTATCTTCCGCCCAAGATGGGTGTTGTTTATATTGTTTTTGTATTTTATTGTGTTTGTATTGACATTTTATATTATACTGCATTTACAATTATATGTATTGAACTTGTATCGAAATTTTCCTTCCCACCGACTCGTGACAAGCTTTGCATCTTATGGGTAAATTGGCGTGGGAAATAAAAACAAGAGGATTCCTACGCAAACGCTGTTCGCTTCGCTCGCTATAATGAGGGCGCTGTGCGTCCTAACAAAAACCCATTTATAGTTAAGTTTAATAGACTTGTTCTTACTTATATCAGCACAGAATAAACTTATCGACCTTGAAAAGCCTTTTTCTTGGTTTTGTAAACATTTAGAAGACAAATTCAACTCTAAAATAAAAAGAAAAAAGAAAAGGCTGAGACTTAAGAACATGGCGCGGTCTTGTCGCCAAGCTCGTCATAATCACGCCAACCGCTAAAAAGTTTTCCAAAAGTAAAGGAGAAAAAGTTTCAGGATTACCACTTTTGGCTAATAATCACCCAAATCAACGCGTCTTTTACTAAGCATGCTGAATGAAATTATTTTTTCCTTCTTCCTGAAAACGTTGAATTCATCGCCATTCATTATTTCGATAATATTTAATATCAAGGTTGAGATTCATATTTTAACTCGTTGAAAAGAAGGCTCAAACCAAATCGCATTCGTTTGTTTACATTTGGAAAGTGAAATCACGTGATCCGTCCATTGCTATAGATGTTGCCAAATCTTATAGCTAAATAACGCGATTCCTGGGAACCGCACTAGAGAAATATTTATATAGATCATATATCATATGATATATATATCTTAATTACAAAAATTAAATTTTTTTAAAGTCATTAGTTTTTATAATTATACAGTTCACAAATATATAAATAACGTACGATATAAAATGTCTTTATGAACTTAAAACATAAAATGTCTCAAACAATGTTTCCAGTTTCTTTTAACACGTTTTTTTAAAGAAGTTGTTAAACCGTCTTATGTAATCTTCCTAAAGCGTTCTATACGCGTTACTTTAAAATATAAACACTTGAAAAAAGCACAGGTTTAAAAAATAAAGGGAAAAAGAAGCGGATCACATAAGTCATATTTCGAAACAGCTTGCTTTTTTTCCCCTTTCAGTTCAAAATCTGTAGAAAATGTTCATACACGAAGGCTTTTGCGGGCCCACTTTATCCTCACCGCTCGGGGGAAAACAAAGAACTGCTAACGATAGAAAAAAAAAAAAAAAAAAGAAGACCCCGTTTCACATACTGATGATTGCATCTCGATTGCTTTTACAAAGCGCCGCAGCCTTCTTCTACCTCCCAGGATAAAGCATTTTTTTTGTGGGAAGCAATCCGGTTATTCCTGTTCCTCAAAAGGGGAGGAGGGCACCCCTGCGAAGGGGAAAAACCCCCGTTTTGTGCTATTTTACGGATAAGTGCGATCCGTAAAAAGAAGCGGCACAGCATCGAATTTATGCAAATACTTGACATCGGCAGGAGTCGCTTGCGTGCTTCTCTCTCACGTGGGGGATCTCGTTCTAAAAGATTTGTTTCGTTTCGTCCCCCGAGCGCGGCTTACGCGGGGTGAAAAAAACGAGAAGAAACTCGATCCGCCGACCATGATAAGGGAATATACAGGAAGGGATGGCCGTACTTGAATCGGAGAAGCTAAAAGCGCGATATTTCTTGTATGAGAATATCTGGGTGAAAATGCCTTTAATCTACTGATTCTCTTAAACAAGTGGCTGCCATCTCGATTCTTTTGGAATAGTTTTATTTTATTAACGTTCCTTTTAACCCTGTGGAGACGTTTTTTTTCAACGCCACAACAATTCTAGTAGTAAAAACTATGAGTAGGGAACACTAGAATGCCAAAAAAAGTTGTTTTGGTTTTCGAAACAATACAGTGGAATCTCCCTATAACGAAATCGCTTGGTTCCAGTTGTAAAAATTCGCTATAGAGGAAATTTCGTTATACGGAGATTAGAGATTTTCGCAGTTATTTAAGTAAATGTTACAAACCTTTTAGTATGTGCGATAAGTTCAAAAATGTTTAATTATGACTTTCAATTAAAAATGAAGTAATATTTATTATAAATTTGTTAAAATTATACTAATTTTTATTGTATAAATAAAATATTCAAAAGTGAAGGCAATTCACCAATTTAGAGAATGATATGTACTAGTACGGATAAACATAAAATGCGTATTGTCACATCCATTTGCTGCTTCCACCCCCACTCCACCCCGATTTTTGGAATCTTGACCCGTAGAAATGTTGCTCCCTCTGTAGAAACCCAGGTCCCCACAACTGTATTACCCTTCACATAGTATTCTACTGTTATGTGTTATCACTGGAATGAACAATGCGAGTGGTTCCAGAAACAGGTACGTGTGAGCGATTTGTTTGCGCAGAAATTAGCAACTTTCTCCAAAAATGACAAAAATCGAAAAGATAAAGGTCTGAAAAAATTCGTTATATGGAGAATATTTTGAATGTTATTTAACATTCCGATTAAAAAATTCGTTATAGGGAGAAATTCGCTGAAGGGAGACTTCGTTGTAGGGAGACTCTACTGTATATCCTCTGGTTTAGAACCAGGACTGGTTTGCCCCATCCGTCGTGATCACTGGGGCATATATGTCACAGTACTGTTACAAAGATGGAAAGTCGCTTTCCAGCAATGTGAGTCTTATGGTTGGGAAGAGAGTTTTACAGGGATAAGTATGGGATGACTAGCAGCAGCCACGTCTGGTTCCCCGACCTCGGCGACAAACTTGGTGACCATCTTAGCGACTTGGCTAGAAATTTGGCGACTTTGGCGACGAAATATGGGATCTCAAAGGTACTGGAATCCTCTCGATATTTCCATTAGGAGAGAAGATACTCTTGAATATACAAGATAATTGCATGTGACGCCACAGCCTGCCGGGGAAACTATATAAGGAGAGCGCTTGGATGACGGGGTGTCTGCGGTTCGACTGGGATTGCCTTGAAGCGCGAACGTCTTTGGAGTTCGTCCGCAGTGCCAGCTAGGAAGCCGGTGAGCTGAGCGCTATTGAAAGTGCAGTTATTGTCGTTACTAGTTATTTGCTGACTGTTTGTGTTCCGTGTTTTCCCGCATATTTGTAAATAAACCTTCATTCTCCATTATATTCTGCTTGTTGGACTGTTTACACCATACACCCACAGTAAGCCTTTTGCAACAGTACTTTTCGTTGAGTAATTATGTAAAGAAACAACGATAGAACTTTTGTAATTTAAATTTATTAATCAATGACTGGGGAGTGCAAAGATCAAAAGTGCAAATAAACTTAAAAAATAACAAATGAAATATTTTTGAGTTGATAGGATTTGCACATTACAAAATTGTTTTAAAAAATTTCACTACATTTTCACAGAAAATTTGGTGCATTTTAACTTTAATCCCTTAGATACGGAATGCGCGCATGTGCTCTGTTAAAGAATAGACGAAATTCATACGCCAATAAACACGTGCACAAACGTAATATTTTAGTTGATTTGCAGGTTATATTATAATTTTAATTTTATAAAAATACTATGGTGTTAATTATATCTAAAAAAGCGCATTTGTATAAGAACACCTAAAACAGCTTCTGCCTTATATATATATTTTTAGTCACCTATAATAGGAAAGGCGTGCGAAGTCTGTAACGCTCAGGAATGTTGGCGTGGCTACGTGCCAAAAGAGATTCAAACCAGACAGTCTGTCTACAAATTAGCATACACGCAGGATGCTGTTTTGGAGTTATGAAAACGAAAGTTCGTGGCAATTGATTCATGGTGTTTTTATATATAAATTGAGTCGAGTCAGCTGTTTTATTTCTTTTTTATTTATGCTGATTAATTACCCTCACATCAAGGATCATTTGGACGTTATTGTAGAATACTTTCGTTTTGGTTAAAAGTGTTCTTTCTATATATTTTGCATTTAATATTTTTCCTTTAACCTCTCTTATACCGAAAGGCTCCCTTTACTGAATGATTTGAATTAGGGGTGCATGCTATTGCAAATATTTTCTTTCAGTATTTTTTAAAATTTTGTATTCGATAATGCATTTTTTCTGTTAAAGGATTTTGCATCATTTTTACTCGGACGAAACGAAAGTAATTGTTAAAAGTAAGGTTATTATTAAATGAAGGTTAGTGTCAATTGATTCATCAGTTCTGTTTTTCATGCTTTTTTTCAATTCCTACTATTAGTTCACACTCTCCCTATATATATATATATATGTACTAGCTGTTACCCGCGACTTCGTGCGCGAAGAATTTGAATTATTATTTTTTTTTTAAATTCACGAATGTAAATGTTTCGTTACATGTTGAAACGGGAAATTAAAAGTTTTGACTGTTGACAATACATAATTGGACGACTAACAGGAGTGTATGCTGTTATAGTTAGGTAATTTGTTTATCTATGCTAACACACTTTTGTATCCTACGTTTTTTGCACGGATGTAGAGGTTTTGTGGTCTGGACACACGTGAACACGCCATATATAGTTGTCCATGGGAAAAATATTGTTTTTCCGAATGTACGCCTGCCCCTTTGAATGTCTGGCCCTGAACCTGGCAAATGCTAATTTTAAAGGGAATTGTTACATTTTGAACTTGGATGTTAAATTCTTCGGTATTATCGGAATCCGTGAAATTCAAAACACTCTGTCGTTTTTAAACACTCTCACGACGTTTGGACCTAGGTGTGCAATTTGTAACCGTGCGCAGTGTCGGTACATCGAGGTTACGTATCAATAGTACTGGAACACCGAATTTTAATCTCAGCTTGTCGGAAGGTACCCCTGACAATTCATAAGGAGTTGAAGAACATGTTATATGTCATATGAAGAAGTTGATGTTAATTATTATTGCCCATTAGCATATCTACAGGTAGATATTCTATAATACCTCCCTCCATTTGAGACATATTTTTTTATTTATCTGACCTAAACTTTCATTAATCAGTGCCAAAGTTACCAATTCAACAACCATTTTCTATTCCTCATATATTCTCCGTTACTGTAAATTACATCATTGTACTCAATGGTATCATCAGGCCCTTATAATCTGTGGAATATACCATCCACCATTCATAAGAGTACATAAAACAAAATACTATATCTTCGCATATTTTCCTTTAGTTATAATTAACATTAGTTTCTAAATTTTAATTTAAAAACTCTTGCAGCTATATCATATCTATCAATAGATTTCTGTCCCGACGTCAATTTATCGACAGCTTCTTGAATAAAATCTGATATGGAAAAGATACAAATATAAATAACTAGAATTAAATAGACTGCAAACTCGAAAAATGAAAATCAAGCGTCGAGTTGAGTAATTTCAGTTATTATTCCATAAATAAATTGTTTATTTTCTCAGAAAGATTACATAATCGCGGTTTGCTTTATGATCACGTGATGTTTGACATTCAAAATAAGTTATTCCACGTGCAGTTTGGCCGTGAAAGCGTAACAAACAGACAGACACACTTTCTCATTTATATAAGGATTATTTTTAAGGATTTATTATTTCTTCGGAAACGCAGGTAAAAATGACAGGTGATATGAAATGCAGTGATTTTTTAATCTAATTAAATAAGCTTTAGAATTCTTTAAGAACCAATGAAAACATTGCCAAACGATATTTGAAAAAAAATAAACAGAAAAAATAATGGCAAAGTAATTACACCGTTGCCTAGCAACTCATCAGTATCAATTCTAGTATCATTAAATTTGATTTATTTTAAAATCGTCTGCGTGCCAACTTTTTTTAAATTTTAAAAAATTAATACAAATTGAAGGGAAAATGTCACAGATATAAAATTGATATCATTAAAAAGGTAAAAGTTTGAACTTTAAGATGGTAAAAAAATAATTTTCGGGGATTTATTTTCTCCGAACTTACAGCTGAAAAACGGTTTCGGTTACTTTTTAATTAACTGACTGTTTAATTAACTTTAGCGCTTTAAAAAGTTGACAGTAATCTTACCCTAGTCTTAATTAATAAGTGTGCAAAGTTTGGTTGAAATCAGTGCAGTGGTTTAGGAGGAGATGTGGAACATAGATACAAACATACAAACCCACAATGACTTTTATTTATATTAAGATTTATATATCTTGTTCAAATTTTGCAATCGATTTCAAACTTTTCTTCCCGATGAGCTGGAGACTTGAAACTTTAAACATGGCTCAGAACTAGATGACAATGCAATATTCATTCGTTTTCTTGTGTGTCTGTCATTTCATATTTTGCATGACGCATGCGCAGTACGTTTTTCATTATATCTCGAAAACTATTAACATTACAGACTTGGTTCTTGGGTATATGGATGGCACATGGGATCATCGAAGCACCCCCATATTTCAGCCATATCTTTGCGCATGCGCAGTACAAACTTCACTATTTCTCGAATCACTTAAGTAGGAATTGACTTCAAAATAATTTTTTTATATTACTTTTTTATTTCTTAATCACCCTGCCAATGTACCTGAGATTTTCTACTGCAAGTTTCGTTAGTAAATCTGTGACAATGGGATATGAGATATGTTTGGAGGGCTAAACCCCCGTCTTATACGGGCACTAGTCTTCTAGTTATTTATAAATAAATAATGAGTCTATATATATATTTGTACTTATTTATCTTTATTATAAATAAATATTCTTTAATGTTTTGTTTCATTTGGGGGAGGGAAGTGAAAGAAAGAGAGGAAGAGGACCATTATACAGTTAGTAATATAGAAAAGCTGCCTTATATATATTTTTTAGTCATCTATAATAGAAAAGGCGTGCGAAGTGTCTAACGCTCAGGAATGTATATATTATTATAATATAATAAGCTTATTATACTATAATAAGCCTAAGACTTCTGTCGTGCGTCCACTCACTAACACACCCGCTTTTTTTTAAACCAGGATTACGTTACTGAGTTAAACAGATTTGGTCGAAAAAGAATTAAAGGCTTCATTTATTTCTTCTCTCCAAAACGGAACGCCTACTAATTTATAGCGAGAATGTTAGCCTAAAAAAACCCATCATGTTAAATAAAATCCAATGCTTTGTAACATGTTAAAATATTAGTCAGTAATGAAGTGAAAAGTCCAATATTTATTTTTGTTTAATCGTACGAGAGCTATTAAAATATTCACACTAATTACAGTGGAATCTCCCTATAACGAAATCGCTTGGTTCCAATTGAAAAATTCGTTATAGAGAAAATTTCGCTATACGGAGATTAGAGATTTTTGCAGTTGTTTAAGTAAATGTTACAAACTTTTCAATAGGCGCGATAAGTTCAAATGTATTTAATTATGATTTTCAATTAAAAATAAAGTAATATATACTATAAATTTGTTAAAATTAAAAAATTAACTGTATTTAAAACATCTCTCTTGTTGCATGAGGTTATATAAAGGAAAATCATTGTTACAGAACTGTGTTTAAAATTAATTTCCAAAAATTTATTAAAATTAAAGGAAAAATTGCACGAAAATAAAATTGGTTACCACCAAAAAGCTAATTTTTTGAATTCTAAAGTTGTGTCAAATTCGCTTTTGTGCGATGATAATATGCTCCGAAGTTATTGAGGAAAAGTTTTAATATTTTGATAAATTTTTAGTAATTAAAAATCTAATCAAAATTTTTAAAACACTTTCTTAGCGAGCACCTAGAAGTAATTACGTGCCAAATTTGGTAGCTCTATGTCCATCGGTCTGCCCTGTAGAGAATTTTGAACGGTTTTCGCATCACCTATGTTTAAAGAGACCATTTATTCTCCCCTCCTCAAAATGGGGCATCTACTAACTTTTAGGAAATAGAATGTGTTTTCAGGAAAGCCCACATTTCTTCATTTTCTTGTTAATGAAAATAACAGGAATAAACACGTGAAAATAAATAATATATGTGATATTGTATTATTCTGGAAAACAAATTTTTGCTTCAGTATATTTGGCGTTGATTCCAAATAAGAATAAAATTCTTGGTATTATTTCTTAAAATTTACTTCGGTAATTTAATAATTGCGACACACAACCGAGTTTTTCGTCCATCCGCTACTTATTCGTAAGAGAAGAGACCATTCAAATTATTCTTGTGAAAGTGTTTGAACAATTACACCCAACGATTTTGGGTTGAAACATTCCCAGTGTCCAATTTGGTCATTTTTTCCTGAATAATATAGTTAGAAATAAATGAGAGTTAGCAGACTTCGGACCGACTTCCATATGCCCGTCGATTTTTTGATTTTTCGCGCTTTTTCTTTGAAATTGTTTCTTTTTCTAACCAGCGGGAGTGTTCTCCCCTAAACTTTCTCGTATATTTCCCCCAAAAGGAGCCGTTTCCCCTTCCCCCGCGTGGCTAAAATAATTCGAACCTATTGTTACCCAGAATCCAATGACTATTAGAAGGTGTTTCATTATAGTGATTGAAAAATATCTAGGCAAAGAATGAAATTCGAAGAGATGCGCAACGATTTTCCTCTCTTACCGGCTCAAGGACAAACTGACGTAATTCGCTACTCAGTAATGAAATTCCTCTCCGTTCTTCCAGTACGCATGCGCGCGGATTCTCTTCAAAAGTAAATTATACGGACCGACAGACAGTCAACCCTTTGACGGATGTGGCCCAAAATTTTATGCGGACCTACATTCATGACGATAAAACTGTGTACCAAATTTTATCCATCTAGCTATTCAAAGTTTTGAGTTATAGTGTTCACATGACCGCGGACATACAGACAGACAGACTTCCCGCTGACGGATTTTGTCCAAAATTTGATAGAAACTTACAAATTATGTCTAAAGACCACATACCAAATTTCATCCCCGTAGCTCTAATAGTTTTCGAATAATCGTGTTCACAGACATACAGAGAGACATAATTCCAAAATTGTGTTTTTCGGACTCGGGGAGGTCTAAAACGTGGAGATTCGTCAAAATCTCGAGTTCGAATTTTTTGACGATTACAATACTTTCTCTTTGTTTACTTCGTATACGAGAAAGTAAAAACGGGGCATTTCGGCGTCCCGAAGCTGCGCTTGGGGACAAAGGGATAAGCTATCTAGAAACGGGATGTATGATCACTTGACTCATACTCTCTGGAAATGAATATTATATGTCAAATAAAATAAATACATGTCGAACTAATCATGTTTTTAAGAACATAAACCGATCCGAATATAAATATTCCGTAGCTGAAATGAAAGGAGATTTTTATGAGTGCGTTGCATGAACCTAACGTAATGCATAAACATATTCCACGCGAGTTGTTTTATGTGTCAAGCACATTGATAACGGTTTTTATTCCTTTATGATTTTGACAAATGTACCCCCACTGAAATCAATCTCCCTTCTTTCATCCTTTCTCCCTAAGCAAATGAATGATTAATTGCTGACGAAGCAGTTTCTTTATTTATGATATTTCGTTCCGCAGTCGAGTGGTTTGAGAACAAGTTCCTTCAAACCTCTACAGCGTAGCTTTTGGCTGCTTCATCGATATGACTGCTATATTTTAGTCGCAAAGACGGTTATAAATCATTGTGCAATGAAGGCTTTTCAGACCAAATGATTTATCAGTAGTTTCGTCTAGCCTAAAAGGTTCTTATTACATGCTTATACACTGCTTTGATTCACAAACCGCCTTTTCTTAAAAAGATGAGTGTAGGGGAGGGAGTTTCGACCGGCGCGCCTAGATTGGGCGGGTATCGTAACTTCAATTCCATTAAGTATTTGGGCCAGAAAGTACGCAAATTACAGTGTGAAACCGCTCAGGCATTAAATTTGGTTTCATGTTCCACTGAAATATTTGGGTTGCCATAATTCCCGAGCATTGATACGGGACGTTTAAGTGCTAAATAAACAAAACATAAAAAGGGGGTTGGTAATGGATTATTTTATTAAATAAAATGTGCACAATAAAAATCAATAAAGTTTAAGCGATTTAATAAAATGAATAAGTAAAATAAGAAAAAAGATGCGAGGCTAATCCTTTCTAGCCCATTCATAGTTAAGAGTTGATTTTACTTTCTTAACTATATCATTTTATTCTTTCACCTAATTACAAAATTGGGCGCAAGTTGTTTTAAAATTATAATTATAAATCAAAATTGCTCTTTTAGTGTCAAAAAACGGACAAATAGTAATACGGGACTATAAAAACGGATAATAAAATAAGGCGAGAGTCCCGTATATAGGGGACATATGGTAACCCTACCCATATTCTAATGTTACTACGATGAAAGTTTCCAGACGCATGCAATGTTCTCACGTAGAAACTACACTGAACATACCATAAAAAACTGACGGATTTCTTCATTCTTTTGCCGTCATTCCTTTTGCCGGATTTCTGCGTACTTTTGCCGTCATTCATTTTGCCGGATTTTCATTTGCCGTCATTCATTTCGCCGGATTTCTTCCTTCTTTTGCCACCAATTGCATTTAATTTCACCTGTTCGTATTTTTGTGGCTAATATTTCGAATAATAAAAGACCTTTCTCCGACACCCTAACATGCTCGACAGCATGAAGAATCATTGAAGTTAAATCCCACCAAACGGACTTGATTTTTAATTTTAAATACACATTTATGCTGTGCTCAGAAGCCTGCCGAGGTAACTTTACCAACCTGCAATGCAAAAATGTGGCGCCCCTCCCCCAACACACAACCAACGTATTTTTTTAAATACTATAATGCCTGCATTCTAAATGCAAAAACAAACTTTTACTTAGAAATACGCATTATTTACATGCAAATATGACTTAATAATAATATGGTGGGAATTTTTAAACTTCAGCTATATTTAAGACTAACCGACTTCGGCAATCAGCTGGTTCGCTCGTTTAAATTCATTTTTATTTTTGTATTGTATATTATTGTATGTGGAAAATAGTAAAATATATAAGGACGCAAATTTTCAAATGCAAGCGATATAATTCAATATGAGGCGTCACAGCCTCTCACTCAATTCATTTATCACTCATCGGTAAAATGATTAACGCTGAATAGGGTCGCGAAAGCGGAACATGCTGGACGCCCCGTGTGAACCAGTGGGTGACAGTTTGGATGGAAAAAGTGAGGCGGCAAAAAATTTAGAGATATCTAAAAGACACGAGAGTATAGAGGATAGACAATAAAATTTAAAAATTTAATTAAAAAATTAGTTAATTTTCCCGAACACTATTGCTTTTTTGTAATTCCTAGTTTCAGGCTGCTAAAATGAAATAAAAATTTAATCTTTCCCTAAAAAGTCTCCCCAGCCCCACCCGCCGTCACTGGTGTAAACTATGACTGACCAGCAATTCTCGCTAGATCGTAACCCGTCACAAACCCTCCCCTCCCTTCCAGTGCTATAACCTTGTCTCTTGTGACCTTGAGGAACCGTGAACAACGCCGTTTCTCCCCCTGGATATTGTGTTTGAAAACATTTTCAAAAATTAATTAAAATTTAACAGAACGTCGTATAGAAATAAAATTGGTCTCATTGAAGAGCTAATTTTTTAACTTGCTTTTTTGCGGCAATATGCTCCGAAGTTATTGCGGGAAAAACATTAAAGTTTAAGGTAATTTTTAATTAATTAAAATTCTTATTGAAATTTCAAAAAATCCTTTCTTAGTGAGCACCTACTACCCAAAACGCAACCACCTGCCAAATTTGAATTTTCTAGGCCTCACCATTTGGGAGATTTCGTGATGAGTGAGTGAGTCATGGTATTTACCTTTTAAATACATAGATTAATAGTGGTCTTATTGAAATTAAAATAATATATTCAACACATTTTAAAAATAGGGAAACGTGGCCTAAAAACGGGTTGCTGTGGTTCGAAGGCCTGTTGGTGCTAAAATATTCGACAGAAAGCTTGTCAAATTTTATTAGTGACATCCTGAATTTCATAAAAAAATTTTTAAAAGCTTACAATCTTCAACTTCAGGTTTAAATCTTGAAGCCACATTGTGTAAACTCCTTCAAATCATATTTCATTTTTTTAAGTTTCGGCGAAAGTATGCGCATGATGAACATGTCTTCTGAAACTAAAGTTATCAGTCTTTACATCGATTACCAAAAAGTATAAAAACAACCACATTAAAACCATAATCTTTCGGCGCGACGACAGACGGTACGATCGTACTTCAAAATCTTGCTGAAGGCAAAGGGATTATGACGTGGTTTCAACGAAATGCATGCTGGGAATAGAAAGAACACCGCGACTTTGGTAACGAAGAATCAAGAAGGGGAAAAAATGGAGAGAAAATATTTTAACACTTCAGAAAAAAATTAATTAATATTCAACCATAAAAGATATTTTAACCGTTCTTGTTTTAAAACGGGGGGAATATTCCATTCATTACCTCAAAAAAATGAAAGAGATAACGTTATTAGAACGAGGGATGCAGTAAACTTAAATACGAAAACAAAATTTTGTCGGCAAAACTAACTATTTTTTTAAAATTTCTCAAAATTCAGTAAATTACGTTTGAAGCTCAAAAAAAAAAGAAAATTGTTCGTTCTATCCAATGGTGCATTGATTGTTTTTCAACTATCTTTAGAAAAGATACTACAGCCGTAAAGGTAACGAAAATGACCCAAAACAACACAAAACATTAAATAAAAAATTTTCTAGATTAAATTTTAAAATTCCGGTTTCGAGACGCGTTCAGTCATCATTACGACTACCTGTGTGACAAATTTCATGACTGTAAGTGCGATAGATTCGTCTGGACATCGCGGACACATCCATACACACACACGCACGCAAACATTGCCTTTTGTAAGTATAGATTCATTGTTTATCGGAGTACAATATATCTTTCCAGAAAAGTCACAGCTTCATTTCTTTTTGTCAATGATTTTTGTTTATAAAAAAGGGAAACTACACCACTAGTGGGTTTTAACTCACTAGTGGCGTAAAACCGGATACACATGTTAACGTTATGAGAAATTAGGAAAACTCTATTTTCAGTGGAAAAGTCGCAATCATTTTTACTTTATATGACAATTTAAGAATATTAGTTACAAAATTCACATGCAAAACAGTTGTTATCTACTTCCGCGACACTGCAGCTTTCGTTGGCGCAGCTTCAGTTTTACATTGGATTATCCCTTCTTCTTTATTTAAATTAGAAAATACATCATTAAAATATAAACAATCAACGGCTGATGTGTTTTTATCGTCTTCATCGAAGAAATCATCAATACTGACTGTCCCGGCCTTACGCCAATTGGAGTATATTCGGTTTACCCCGAGTGCAAAGGTTATAAAAGACGAAATAGAACCGCTCAATTATTATAGTAAATCCTGATTGTTTGAGAGGGTGTCAATCCTTAGTAAACGTATAATAAGCTGGACTAAATATATTTCATTTAACTGTGAGGATTTTTAAGTAAGGACAGTTTAAAATCAAACGAACGCTAGAGAGATGACGTCTGAAAACAAATAAACCTTCACAGATGCAATGAATTCAACAGCTACAACGCGCCACTATGTCTGTTCGTTTTTGTGGGCTAGTGGAGTGTCATTCAGTATCTGTCTGCTAGGTAGGAAAAGTAATAGCGCCAGAATGGAGGGTACCCGGTTTTACTCCCTCTCCCCTATATGACTTAAAAATACAGTCGGATCTCTATTTAACGAAGTCGCTAAATCCCCAAAAAAAGTTCGTTATATGGAAAATTCGTTAAATAGAATTCACATTTTAAAATACTTTAAACTACACAAAACAGATTTTAAATTCATAAATACTAAATATTATTAAAAAAGTAATTAATCACACCTTTATTTTGTAAATTAATAGCTATTTGTTTTATGTATTTTACCCATCAAAAAGAAATCTGCAAGGAAAACAAGAATAAAACTAAACATTGTCCGGGAATACACTGCATTTTCAATTTAAAAAATAATTTTATATTAAAATTAATGTATTTTATCACTTCATCATACGAAGGTTTGTTGATTTCTGCATCGTGATCATTTCCATCTTCATCATCTTCGTCTTCATCGCAATTCATTGCCGTATTGTTTTTATTTTTCACACTGTCCACTTCAAAACTGCCTCATCCACATCTTCATAGACACGTGCTTTTAAACGTTTTGAACAAGAATTCGATGGATCATAATTTTGTATCCTATCACGATTTTTTTATTATGGTTGATAAGCTGTTTGGAGGAATACCAAATTTTAAAGCAACATATACTTTTTTTTCGCACCTTTATCCACCTCATAAAGAATTAAATTTTTTTCTTTGATGCTCAAGCACTTTCGTTTTGACATTTTCCAGCTTCAAGGTCATTGATCACCAGAAAATTTGTTAAAAGAAAGTATAAGTTTGAAATGTTTAGAAATATTTTGAGAAATAGGGAGAAAAAAAATATTGGATCACAAGAAAAAGTTCGTTAAATAGAGAATGCACTTCGCTATTTGGGGGTTATTTTACGAAGAAATTCGCAAAATGTTTTTGGTTCCAAGAAAAAGTTCGCAAAATAGAGAAATTCGTAAAACAGAGGTTCGTTAAATAGAGGTCCGACTGTATATAAAAAATGTATTTCTCTAGACTGTTAAATTATTTTCATTTGCTTCCCACGGCCGCTTTGATGGCACCTAGGATTGGACGCCACAGGCAGTTGCCCGGGCGATTCTAGAAGTTTGTCCTCGATCGAAACTGCAACCGTTACCTTGATTTTACTGTCACCTCCTCCTAGGTAATCAAAAAATCAAGACCGCCTCATCAGCCATTAAACTAACATTAGGTCAACATTAATTCCAGAGGGGCCGCTTTTTCTCTCGGACCAGCCATCTTTTCTTTTAAACTCTTTCTGGAAGAAATCACCCTCTCTATTGGGAGCAAATTGTCTTCAACGACTCGGGCCAAGTTTTAATGAGGGAGTCGGAGTGGTTGCCCCGACTCTGGTCAAGGGTGTCATTACGTTTAATTAGTCGTTGATCGAGGGGTTCTTAGACGGCGGAGGATATTAAAAACAATGCAATTAATCCTCCCGCTTTTATGAGAAAGAATCCAAATTAGCTGTCGGAGATTAGGGGCAATCAGGGCTGAAATTAGAGAAACGTGCTTTCATAAACCTGCACTAAAGCCCGATATTACTTACCTAAAGAAATGGTCTCGAAGGGATTTCTTCTCTGCGGGTGCATTGACTTCAGTCAAATTCGTTTCTTTTGAGAAAGCGCTAATTTTTCGTAAAATAATCTGTGTATGGAAGCCGCGTTTCTAAATTATAGTGAGATATTTTAAGTTGAAAATAATTTTAAGCTGATGTCATTACTCTGTAGTGGCATATTTAATATTTCGCTCGTAAATATAATTTTATATACAGAGTGATTATAATTAAAGTTCAGCTTTCAATAAGCTGTAAAAAACCAGCGGGAGTGGCCTTCCCTAAACTTTCTCGTCTACTGCTCAAAAATGTGTCATTTCCCCTACCCTTGCGTGGATAAAAAAAATCGAACCTACTGTAATCCAGAATGCAACGAATATCAGAAGGTTTTTCATTACAGATTAAAGTGATTCTAAAATATTTAAGTGAAGGATCGTATTAAAAGAGATGCCTATGTATTAAAACTTAGCAATATTTATTTTCCATCACTCTCCAGCAAGATCCGCTATTATACGAGCGAGCGAAAACAAAACGGGAGATAAAACATATCTATCACAAACTCCGTCTCAAGGACAAAGTGACGTATTCCTCCCACTTGGTACCAGAGATTGCTAAGTACGCATGCGCATGGATATCAGTTTTGAAACGAATGCTTAACAAGTATGCGATTATTCAGACCGACAGACAGTCAACCCTTCGACGGATTTGGCCCAAAATTTTATACGGACCTACATTCATGACGATAAAACTGTGTACCGAATTTTATCCATCTAGCAATTCAAGTTTTTGAGTTATAGTGTTCGCATGACTTCGGACATACAGACAGACAGACTTCCCTTTGACGGATTTTGTCCAACGTTTGATAGAAACCTACAAATTATACTTAAAGACTACATACCAAATTTCATCCTTGTAGCTCTAATAGTTTTCGAGTTATCATGTTCACAGACAGACATGATTCCAAAATTGTGTTTTTCGGACTCGGAGAGATCTAAAACGTGGAGATTCGTCAAAATCTCGAGTTCGAATTTTTTGACGATTACAATACTTTCTCTTTGTATACTTCGTATACGAGAAATTAAAAAAAGGACCACTGGCCCGAAGGACCTGATATTTGACCAGAGTATATTCAAAGAAGGGGGAAAAGAATGTTACAAGAACAAGAATAGTTCAAAATTTTAGCAATAGATGGCGCTTTACACGTCATAAATCGTACAAGGTTCGGGTTTTAGTGACATTGTCAACCCAATGCGGCGGACATTTCGTGGGTTGCAGTTTAAGTCAATTGTACTGTTCAATGTGCATGGCTAACGGTTTTTTACAGAAAAAAATTACTGAATAAAACATTGACTTACAAGTCATTCGGCAGTTGCGGCACTCTGAATTGTAAGCCAATCACCACGACAGGCTCAAGAAATGTTCAGTACAGTTTTCTGCCACAAGTTCAAACCGAGAAATAGCATGTCGTACAGATCGGAGTGTGCCTGTGCTGATATAGTGAATGTGTTCCGCAATGCGTGTCTTCAGTTCAGCTAAGTTTGCAATCGGCCAACTGAACACAACATGTTTCGGATGACTCCACAGACAGAAATCACAAGGATTAAGATCAGGTGATCTTGGCAGCCAGTTTTCTGGAAAATGACGGCTAATAATTCTAATATTTCCGAAATGAATGTTGAGAAGGAACTTAACAGGATTTGCAATGTGTGGAGGAGCGCAATCTTGCGTGGAAATTGTGCTACCCACACTAACACACTGGTGAAGTGCTGGAATGACATAGTTGCGCAAAAGAGATTCTTAGTGTACACCATTTGATAGCACAGGTAACAGGACCCGCAGGACACATCTCTTCGAAAAACAATGTCCCTACGACAAACGATGCCGTAAACCCACACCACGCAGTTACTTTTTCAGAATGAAGAAGTACTGCTTGAAGTCCTAACGGATTTTCCGTTGTCCATATTCTGCGATTCTCAGTATTGCAATAAATGTGTATATGGAAGTAATCTTCATCGGTCCAGAAAATTTCCCATCGCTTCTTATTTTCCTTATTCTGACGTGTAAAGCACCATCTGTTGCTAAAATTTTTGAACTATTTTTTTTTCTTCTGCCATACTTTTTCCCCCTTCGAGTATACTGAGGTCAAATTTCAGGTCATTCTGACCAGTGGCTCTTTCTTAACATCTTTCTGAAAGTTGAACTTTAATTATAATCACTCTGTACATTTCATTCTTAATTAATTAATTATTTTTCTCTTTTGCTTTTTTTTATTGGCAGACGGTTTTATAATATCATCTCTACGTTTATTATTATCTTTGTTTTAACTAAATTTAATTTAACGTCAATCGCAGACGATTTTAAATTATCCTTTTTTGTCCTTCTCGAAATTTATTTTTCTGCGAATGCCATAAAAAATATTTCGTAAAAAATAAAATACAGAATGAAATGTTTGTAAGTAAGAAATTGGTTTAAATTAAGTTGGAATAAAAAGTTGACGAGAAATTGCTTCGTCACTTGTGTCCCGATATAAAATGATGGCCCGAACCCATTTAATTTTTATTGAAAAAACTGGTTTCATTTTATAATTCATACATATTCTTAAATAAAAATAATACAATTGATTTGAGTAGAATTATAATTCATCGTGGAATATCAGAAACAGCTACAATTTAAAAAAAAATTAAAGTAAAATTGAATAAGGTATAGCTAATAGTGATATTTTCCAAAACATTCTGTCAAGGGAATCCTGCATTTTTTACACTGTCAGGAAGTCTGACCTTTAATTTTATTCGTGTATAAAATACAAGGTGTAAATAAATGAATATCCCCAATTTGCAGGGTTATTGAAAGAAAACAACTAAAGAACAGCCTTGTTGTTCATAGGAAATCAAAAATAACAGTTGAAAGTTTAAATTCAACACAGTTATAAGTGTTCAATGCTGTAAGTGTTATCGGACTGCTTTGATATCGTTTGACCGATATCGAGACGGCTACAAAAAGAGTGCAGGATGAGTTATCGGACCGCCTCGATATCGTTTGTGTTTTTGTAGGGGTTGGGCTCGCATTGGACACTTATAATTGTGTTGAATTTAAACTTTCAACTGTTATTTTTGATTTCCGATGAACAAAAAGGCTGTATTTCGTTTTGTTTTCTTTCAATAGCCCTGCAAGGTGGGGATATTCATTTATTTACACCCTGTATATTAAGGTGCCCAACTTTTTTAAAATGAAAAGGAGGACACGAATAAATTGAAGAAAAAATAAATATCGTAAATAAAAGAAACATTTTATTCGTTGCAATAAATAAACGAAATAAGTGCAATATGATAAATACATAATAAAAGCATTTGTCACATTTTATATTCAAATTATGCTTACATGATTTTTAATTATTTATTTAAATGAGTACTTTTCCCATCGAGTGAATACTTTTTGTGAATGTATCATCTTCTTACAATATATTGGAAATATTCTTCATATTGAATTTTACAGCAAGTGTTACAGCTAGAGTATGAACATCCAATCTCGATTTCTCATTTATTCAAAAATCGTTAGCAATTGAAAAAACCCTATTAGTATCGATCGAAAACGGAGAATTACAAATTAGACTTCAAATATCGAAAAGGAGGACACTTTTCGAGGGAGGACAGAACTGACAAAAGCAGGACTGTCCTCTCTAAAGGAGGTCACCTTATATATATTTATCGATGTTCCCTCTTAAGGTTTACTAATTATTAAATTATTAAAATGTATTATTACTAATTACATTTGTCTGTGACTTGAACTTAGTAGTTCTAAAGGTAAACAATACACGATAATGATCTGCGATAGTTGCACACCAACAGAAAGGGATACATCAGTAAGTGGCGTAGCAAGGGTAAGTGGCACATGGGTCATAATATGTTGTTTTCGCCCCGCGCCCTTTCATCATCAGTGATTTAGCTTAGGTAAACGACTCTCGGGACATGCCATTTTTTCGCTCCCTCATCGTACTCATTGTGAAAAGAGACAGAAACGCATTAACGTTTTGTCAGTCACATGACGAGTGAACTGGTATCTGTACAGTGTGGCATGAAAGACCAGTGACGAGCATCATTTTACTGCAAGAGATTAAAAGTTGCGGTCTTCTGTCGTATTACGAGGATGGACCCAAAAAATAATTTACAAAGGTAATAAAAAGTTATTTATTAACATTGGGTAGAAAATATTAAAGGGAATTAAGAGGTATACTTGCCGATCATTTTTCCACATAAACACCAAATGTATTGAGGCATTTATCTGAACGTAGCACCAACTTTTTTAACCCGACAAAGCAGAAATCACGTCTCTATCCATTGAGCCAATTCTCGGCAGCTGTTTTCGCACCCCTCTCTAAAGAGAATATTGTTCCAGATAAGTGTTTCTTCAATTTCGGAAGAAGGAAATAACATTGGGCCATCGTGAAGCTGTCCGACGCAAACACCATGGGATGTTCAGTGATGGTGCCACCCTTTTGCATGATACTACCCATACTGCTCGCATAACTCAAGAATTGTTGCGAAAGTTCAAGTGGCAAGTCTGGAGCCCCCTACAGCCGAAATGCGGCACCCAATCTGGGTTCCAAAGTCTTATCTGGAACAAGGTTTTCTTCAGACAGTGATGTGGAAATAGCTGCTCAATGACACAGAATTGGTTCAATGGGCAGGTGTTTCATTTTCATTTCTATCAAACCGGGTTGAACAAGTTTGTCTTGCGTTCAGACAAATGCCTACATAGATTTGGTGATTATGTGGAAAAGTGATCGGCAAGTGTGTCTCGTAATCCCCTTTTGAATTTTCTGTCTAAAGCTAATAAATATTTTTTATTGTCCTTGTATCCCTTTTTTTTGTATCCATCCTCGTATTATCATGGTTTACCTTCTCTTCATTGGGGAATCCATAACTGGAGCTCCGGCGTTATTATAAACGGATCCAGGCAGCAGCACTTCCTGCCGGCAAGAGGGGTAACCGACACCGATTTTTATCGTTCCCGACATCCCTTCGTAAAGGGGCGCTTGGCACTCTCTCCTGTTTGTAAACCACTTCTCTTTTTACCACCCTTCATCCATATTCAGTGGTCGCTTTTATGGAGAATTTTTATCCTTCCGATGTCTGTGTGGATCGAAGCCCACTCAGGGTTACGAGAGCGCCTCCCTTTTTATGTCCTCCGCAGTTCAAACAGCGCCACGAGCGGCTAATGGCGGACCGAGAAATAGAAAATAATAAGGTGAGGAATTTATGGTATTTTTATCCATGAGCTCCAAAATGAAGGACGGCGACAAACTCCTTGGCCAGTTCTGAATGGCAACCGACCCCTTTCTCGCCACCTCATTTCGATGAAAGGCTGCTATAAAAGGACAGTTTCACTTTATTGCAAGGAGTGCTCAATGGGCGTCAATCAGACAAAACACGTAATGAATTTTCTTCTCTCATATACGCCTAAAGCTTCAACTCGAGATCAAATCAATGAAAATGGTCTTTGAATGACTTCTCTGGATTTTTGCATCCTGGTCATGGCGTCAAAAGTTGACTCAAGTATAAATTGGGCATTTATTATTTTCCTAAAAACGGAACAGCCACCCACTTTTAGGTAAAATGTATTCAAGAAGACCCGCATTTCTTCATAGTTTTTATTAATAACCCTTCAACCGGCTGAAACGTAGAAAGTAGTTCTTCGATTATTACTCTTAAACCGGCTCCGGCGTAGAAAGTTGCTCTCTGTTTATTACCCGAAAACCGGCTCCGAAACAATTGCGTTCACCATTTAGCTACAGAGAGGCCGTTTTCAAAGCATTCAGTTGAAATATCTTTGCCGTTCAAAGGGTTAATGAAAAGAATTATGTAATGGAAAGAACAGGAATGAAGACGCGAAAATAAATGATTTATGTAGTCTTACGTTTTTCTCAAGAATAAATTTGCTCAAATATATTTGGTGTTGACTTAGAAAAGAAGTAGTAAGTATGGAAAAGTAAGATAGATAGAAAATAGTAAATAGATAGAAGTAGCAAGAATAAAATTCGTGGCCAGATTTCTTAAAATTCACTTTGGTAATTAAAATTGCTTTAAGAACTGCGACTTGCCATTGTGTTTTTTTTTACTCGTCCACAATTCATTCATAAGGAAAAACCTTTCTATGGGCAGACATATATATTCAATAAGTATATGAAAGTTCGTAAGATTCAAATTATTGGTGTGGAAGTATGTGAACAACTCCAATCAACGACTTTCGTTTGAAACATTCTCAATATTCGTACTGACACTTTTTGCAGTGCAATGAAATTAGAAATATGTGAATACACAACAAAAACTTCTGTATCTTGGTTACAAGTGATAAATCCCATTTCAGTCAACATATTCATTAAAATTTAATTTCTTTCCATTTTGGTTAAATTCGGCCATTCAAATATTTCTAGTTCTTCTGTTCGAAGATGCGTGTCAAATCGAACATATATAAAGTCTATGGCCTAATTTAGGTCAAACTTCGGAATGGAATACACGAGTGACGATAGAAAACGGGTTTTGTCAGCTTAGAACCTTGAAATTATACGGAATAAAAGAGGAACATCCGTTAGTTCGTGGAAAAATTCTAGCAAATGATTTTCAGAACTGAAATATCGAACGTCCTTGGTGGTAAGACTATCACAATCGATTCCTTTAAGGCGTTCTGATATCATAACAAAACGATTATGTCGGTATGATATGCAACAAACGATCAGATCAATCACTATAATCGTTTTGATAGTTATCTCTACTAATAATAAAAGCTAATATTTAGGTGCGGGCGTGTGTGTTGGTGCTCTATACGACAAACCATTAGACCTAAAGCTACCAAATTAGGGACAGATATAATGCATACCTCGGAGTTATTTTTTGAAGCTTTAGTAAGAATTTTAATCACTTTAACCCTTCAACCGGATGAAACGTAGAAAGTCGTCTGATGACTATTTTAAAACCGGCTCCGTCGCAGAAAGTCGTTCTTCGATTATTACTCTTAAACCGGCTCCGGCGTAGAAAGTTGCTCTCTGTTTATTACCCGAAAACCGGCTCCGAAACAATTGCGTTCACCATTTAGCGACAGAGAGGCCGTTTTCAAAGCATTCAGCTGAAATATTTTTGCCGTTCAAAGGGTTAAAATTAAGCGAAATTTTGGCGTTTATCCGCGATAACTTCTGAAAATAGTACAGCACGAAAATCATTTTTACACCATCTGGAATTGCAAAAATATTATCCTTTCTATGATACAAATTTATCCAGCTCCAGAACCCCTACTTGCACATAATGAATCGCCTCAGTATAAAATCTAATCACTTTCCCATGCATCATTTAGTCATGAAATGTCTTCAAGCACACAGCATATCTGCGGAATCTTTATTATTATTACAAATGCATTCGCTGCATCAGTAGAAATTTTATCCAGGACGTTTAAATTTAACCACTATTCAAGAGTACCATCCTTGAAACTCACAAACAACGTGCTTGCAAGAATCCCACACCACCTATCACATTCGAATGATTCCCTATTCGAAACCACCAGAGCCGTGCAAGTCCTCCCCCTCAAAGGATGCAAAATTTGATTAGAGCCCCCGCAGTCGAGAACCACTTCACGTCCCCCTCATTAATTTCACTGGATAGCAAAATACTTGATACCATCCGTCACTCGACTCTCGAAAGCTGGGGGTGAATGATACAAATCTCTCATTGCATCGATGACGTCGCCGGGTATGTGATGCGTGCTTCCCAATCAACTTCGCGAGGGAAAAATGCGAATGGAAACAGACCCCGCTCTGTGTCCGCCACTCTTCAACACTTCTGTCCTGTCATCGCTACGTCACGTGCGCCATTATCCAGGCGCCTAATTACTGCGCTATTATGAACGAGCGCGCGAAAATGTTCTTGCATTCAAGTGATAGGTTAAAAAGATTCTTTTTAGACAAATAATTAACAAAGGGTGCAATTGGAAATGCAGAAGGAAGGCTTATGAGTGATGAGGCTGATGACTTAAATAAACCGTTGGCATTTTTGGACATAAAGTACAGAGTGTCTCAGAAAGATATTTATCATTCTAAACATTTGTGGCATCATCGCGGCATCTGGCAGTATCTCGAGTTGTAATGCATATCTACGGATCCTACTATGGTTTGGATTGAGGTCGCTTTTCATTGGCTCTCAGCGTTACGTGACTTCGCTTGCATCTGAATGATGTCATAGGAGCGCGCTTAGTTTGGATTTCGACTTTTGACTTAATTTTGGTTTTTCTATCATACAATAGCTAAGTCAAAAGTCGAAATCCAAACTAAGCGCGCTCCTATGACATCATTCAGAAGCAAGCGAAGTCACGTGATGCTGAGAGCCAATGAAAAGCTATCTCAATCCAAACCATAGTAGGATCCGTAAATATTCAGTTGTAATTGCATGCAGATCGGATCCGCCCTCTTTGTGATGTCACTTATCAACCAATAGAGAGCGGCCTGTTGGAGTACTTACAGACGATGGTAACTTCTGTTCACTCTCTTCTTTTTTGTATCATCTTACCGCCAGCGTGTTTAATGATGTTATGATTTAATTTAGGATTTTAATTTAGTTGTTATTCCATTAAATCTCTTATATTGTTATCTAGTAGTCTTGCTTTCACTGTGTCACCAGCTCTATGGTTTCTCACAATGGAGTACTTCTGATATATGTGGAATACAGGAATGATGGGTTGAGAAGTTGAGTAGTGAAGTATTGTACCAGTCAACATGAAGCACTTGAGTGTCAATCGTTCTAGGTGCCTAATACATCAGCGACTAGACTAGTAAATCTCGCTTCTGCACATGCTGTTAAGTTAACTTGACCTCGACGTAGGCATAGAAGTTACACATTAATAACAAAAATACGAAAAGGCGAAACGAAATGCAGTTTGTGGCGAAATAATGAAGAAACCTTGACAGTAATCCCGCATCGCAGCTGTATGCGAGTAGAGTTGGGTGATACTGTATCAACTTGATACTTTTTATCAGATACGCTTAAATGATACAGACCAAAAGTATCAGGTACTCGGCATCAGTTCTCTGACTCGAATGATAACGATAAGTGATCGCTTCCGTCGCGTTCTTTTTCAGTCGGCTGACAAGAAAGAATCTTATGATACAAAAATATCATATGATACAAAAATATCAGATTGATAGAAGTATCATATGATACAAAAATATCAGATTGATAGAAGTGTCACATGCTACAAATATCAGAATGATACAGTTACGGGTTGGGGGAAGCTTCACGGTTTTCGGTAGACGTTTGATTATGAAGTACATGTGGCCTTGGTTTTATATATTAAAATATAAATATTTTCTATTTAATTAATTTTTTTAAATCGTTATATTCTGAAAATTCTATTCATGTTCAGCATTTAATTTTTGTGTTCAATTTGTTTTACGAATAATAATTATGTTGTTTGAGCTACTTATTTCTTTCGAATAAAGAAATGCTTAAAGCAAAATATATTTATTTATATATAATCATTGAAAATCCCATCAATCTTATACACTTAATAAACATTGCAAGTAAAGGTAAAAAAATGCGTTAGAAATAATTTTATTCCAGGTAATGATAAGAAATAATATATATAGGTAGTTTTTAAAAAAATTCACACATAACACATGCTAGCATCGCCAAGTCAACATTCTCGTATCAATACCCGATTGCCGACTACCCAGTTCTGTAACGACAGGAAGGGAACGGTTATCGGCTGTATCAGATACAAAAGTATCAAGTAAAAGTGCCAGGTACCAGCGCGTATCATTATCAACTTGTACCTGATACAGCAAAACCTGGTATCAACCCAACTCTATATGCGAGTACATTCTATGTGTCTGGTCACAACGTTAGGATACGGAGCTCTGAAAACCCAAAGATTTGAGCCAAACATGAACGCGGCAGCCCCAAAGAATGCTTGGTGTAGTCGACTCTGCAAAAGGGGTCCACTCTTCTTCGTGAAGAAGACGATTAGCGGTGATGTGCATCGGGATCTTTTTGAGTTTAACTTTATTCGGAAAATGTAGATTCATTCATTTGATTTCAGCAGAACGGTGCTCAAGCTCACTGGACACTAGGATGGAACGAAAAACCTTTTTTTCTTTTTTAAATTGTAATAGTGCAGAAAAGTTGCCTTTTTATTCGAGAGACAAAAATAAAATTTGATGGCAATCGGAACATGTCTTGAGGTGCCGCAGGTACGATCAAGTTTCATAAATTTGAAAAATTTTGTTCTATTTCAAGCTCTTTTTCTACTTTCTTATTTGCAGTATAAGAGCCCAAATCAAATACTTTGCATATTTTATTCCTTTTCATTAACAGAACAAACGTTTATAGGGGGTTTAAACTTATTGTGAGTATATAAAAATATTAATTATTAGCCAAAAATCTGCAAAAAATCGGCTAGGAAAAAAAGAAAACATGCTGTTTTCTGATATGGAAATCATTGCTCTGTTATACTTTTAATTCACAGAAAGCGCTTACAACTTACTTTATGCATCTTTGTTATTAGCATCAGTAGCTGCGATTGTGAGTTATAAGTGAAGGGAAGGGGTGATAAAAAATTTTATAGTCCACTAAAACTATCTGGGAGTTTAGGAGTTAGACAAAAATTTTAAAAATTAGCTACAAAATTAGCAGACTTCGTTGGATTCGTTTGCTTTTTCATAATTCTTAGTTTTGGAGAGCTAAAATGAATTAAAATTTAATTTCTGTATCGGTGTGTGTGGAGGAACCACCTCTCGACTCGCCGCCATTGATTACTATTAATAACAAAATGCATTTTGTGTTTCGACAATGAAAGATAATGAATTAAGTTAACTTTATTGTTCGTTATTCTAATCTTTGTTTGTGTACTGCTTTTAAATGATGAGGTATGTAAAAACTGAAAAAAAAAAAAATTCATAAAAACGGTATTTTTTAACGGAAAAAAGAACTTATCTTCAGAATTAAAATTCTGCAAAGTTTTAAGTTAAAATTCAAATGAACTGTTTAATTTTCCTTCAATAACGAAAACAATTTCCAAAAATCACCTCAGATATTGGCGCAACTCCTTTTATTGATGAATTTCGGTTTTAAAGAGCGCACCACTTGTGTCACATCCTAGTGAAGTTTTGTTTCGTTTAGAGCCAACAAACTGTATCTTGTGCCTTCTGAATATGCGAGTTTTAATTATAACAATCTTGTACATATGTTAGTCATTAAAGTTGAAGAAGAACTCGCATTGGTGGAATGATTTATTGTAGAGCTTCAGCCGTAATAAATATATATCTTTAATTAAGTTACATTTTGTAATAAATAACAGATGCTTCTATACTGCTACAGATATTTCCTTAGTTAAAGTAAATGCATATGTCTTTAATTGCAAAGAGAAGAATGCGGCATGGAATAGCGATTCATTTGCAACAAGTTTTTAATTTCCGAAACTCCTCAATTGGGAAATTTAGTTTAGTCAAATTAACGCCCCGTTTTGAAGCAACACGAGGGCTATTTTAGGACGGAATTCGCAATTTTGAACCGCGGTCAGATGAGACAGACGACACCTGAGCTGTCATCTTCTCTCTGAACTTCCGCACCACACCAATGGGAGAATGTTTAACACTACATACGATAACGTACAACAGGCTCCACGAACGGTGCATCTTCTGAGGAATCGAGTTTCGAGCTTGGAACCCTCCAGCACCAAAGCCGACTTTACCACTAGGCTACCTGCGGACCGTCAGTTTGGAAGTCGAAGTGCGCATACGCCTTTCGTCAAATAAAACTAAATATTGTGACAAAATCGACTTGTGGGTGTACGTGAATGCAGTCCACTAAGCAGGATTAAAAAAATAAAGCTCTTTATTTTACAAATATTCCAAGCAAAGAAACGTAGCACAAGTATTAACACAGCATTAGTAAAAATTCACAACAGAGACTACGTATAAATCTCAATACAACGCTCAAAGGTAGCTCACCAGCTTACTTGCTGATCAAATTCCAACTGACTCGACTTGGCTTAAGAGCTTGCTTTTATACCTTTCAAAGGGAAGTGACTTCATTACGTAGGAAGTGACATAATCTCTAGAAAGTTCATGAAACCAGTAGAAATAGGTTGAAAGTTCGAGGTCCTTCTAGAGAATTCCTTTTGTCGCCAAAATGGTCGCCAAATTTATCGCCAAGTCGCCAACTTTGTCGGCAAGTCTAGCATCTCAGGGAAACGACTTTATAGCTTTGTAACAATATAGTTCGAGTTATTGACATTAGCCCGCGAGGCCGCGCAAGGGTGTGTTTGACACCCCACACCATGAAAAATGTGAAAAATACCCTTTAGTAGAAATGAGTCAAATCCATACTATCCGACTTTAAGGTCACACTCAGCAGATGGAACATGTTTCAAGAAAAATTATTTTATTTTTTTATTGGAATTCACCATAAGAGGTGTGAAACACTCCCTTGCGCGTCATTGCGTCAGATTTATTTGTTCACTTGAGCGATCGTATTAGAGAAAGGAAAATAATGTTGTCTCGCTATTTAAGTTTTAGTGAGGAAGCAAGTGGATTCAAGAACATTCTATATTTCTAAAATAGAGATTTTTGCGGGTACAAGACTTTTAAACTGTGTAATAGTGTAAGTGAAAATGTCAAGAGATTCATGCAAAAGTTATATTATTTTGCACGTAACTGCAGTCAGTCAAAGTCTTATCCGGTTTCACAAAAACTATTGGAGGAAAAGCTTAAAATTGTAAAAACTTTTCTAAAAAATAAAAGCATATTACGCCCTAAATTTATTGGATCTAAAGATAAATCCGCGCAGAATTCTTATTTGGATTTCTAAAAAATTAAAAAAAAAAAATGGTTTCCTGTGTACCTAAGAAAATTAGAAGCAGTATTGTTTCTATCCAAAGTGTATAACGATTATTATATTGATGATTCTTTTCTGTAAAAAAATGTTTTCTTAACCCTCTGACCACTGAGAGTTCTCAAAATCTGAGTACAAGTTGTATACGGAGGTTTGGTTACTAATGGATAGGTAAAATAGATTCGTCCACCCCTTTTTTCCTCACTACGGGTGGTGGAAGATGTGAAGGAAAGGCCTTTCATCTCTTATCTCTACCCCAAGGGGTCCCTTAATGGCCACTCTCCCAACTGCCTTCTCCCCGCTTTCGCAACAGCAACCGGCCGAAATCCGCCCCACTAGTATAGAAGTTGCATGGCCGGTCACGGCCGGCATAGGAGTCAAAGGGTTAAGTGTTCGAAATGAAATGAATAATATAATGAATTATTTACTAAATATTTCGTTTAAAGATTTGCTCTTGAATAACCAGAACTGTTGCAATGATTTGGAACAGATATAGCATAAAAATGTTGCTAGTTTTACTAAATTAGCGAAATGGCGAATTGGGGTGTTGCACACCCCATTGCGCGTCTTCGCGTTACTCTTCGTAGCGGGCTCCTCCCGGGTTACAGCTGTCTTCAATGAAAGGCAAGGCAAACAACTACTGGGAACCAAAGGCAGAAAAACAAAGAATAACAGACCGAACTATATTTCTCGACACAAAACCACAATTTTCTTTTATTAACGGGGAATCTTCCTCCATCGCTTCGGAACGTCCGACTTAAAATATCTGCAGGGCTCCGAGTCGGGTGGGCAGTCCAAAATGGTTAATTCGCTTTCTCGAAAAGGAATCGCACGTTCTCTCACAAAAGACTAATACCCCGCCGTTAAGTTTCCGCCGTGGCCAGCCTAGCATGAAATTCAACTAGGCCACCCCTTCCCACCACTACCCATGATCAATGTGCCGAGTTTTCTTCGGACGAGAAGCGCACACACACACACACACTGAGAGTTATCTTCGGAACGGCTGTTCTCCCCTCTGTCCTTCGTAAACAAAAGTTCTTTCGGCTTTTATGTATTTGAGTTGGCTGCCTGGATTTGTGTTAAACAGAAATAGGAAGATTGACTTTTAAGTGGAGACTGACGACATTTGTTCTTTCCTTAGCGTCCTGTTTTCCCCGGGGATAAAGAATGATTTTCATTCGGTTCGAGTTAATGGAACAGCTTCTTAGAGCTGTTTGCCTTCCCGCGCAAAGAGAGAACGACCCAAACAAGACGGGAGAAGAGGGGTATCTGCAAATAGAAGGGGAGAGGACTGTTTGCACTCGCTGTTTTCTTTCGTTGGGCATGAAATCCTCTCAAATGAGTGTTTTATTTCATTCCAGTTGCATCTGTTCAGTATCTATATAATGTATTTAAATGGGAGTTTCCATAATCAAATAGGCTTCTCTTTCTTTGTTGACATCAGCTTTCTGGACTGTAGAGGGATCCGTCGAAGTTGTGCACCCGAAAAACGCAATCCGCTCGCGAGACACGGACGGGCACGTGAACACTAGGCGGCAGTCCAAATACTTCGGGGATGGTCATCCATCGAGCCGTGAGACTGAAAATAATGAAAAAGCAAGATAAAACCAGCGGGAGTGATCTCCCCTAAACTTTCTCGTATACTTCTCAAAAATTTGTCATTTCCCCTCCTCCTGCGTAGATAAAAAATTCGAACCTACTGTAGCCCAGAATGCAATGACTATCGGAAGGTTTTTCATTGTAGATTATAGTGATTGTAAAATATTTAGGTGAAGAATCATATTCAAAGAGATGCGTATGTATTAAAACTTAGCAATATTTATTTTCTATCACATCTAGTAATCTCCGCTAATGCGAGGCGTGGTCGAGCGAAAGCAGGAGAAAATGATCTCGTTCGCTTTCGCTGAATAGCTTGCGCATGCGCAGAGATTGCTTCCAGTACGCAAGTAAAAACAAGTATGCGATTATACAGACCTACAGACAGTCAACCCTTTGTCGGATTTGGCCCAAAATTTTATGCGGACCTACATTCATGATGATAAAACTGTGTACCAAATTTTGTCCACCTATCTAGTCAAGTTTTTGAGTTATAGTGTTCGCATGACCGCGGACAGACAGACTTCCAATAGACGGATTTTGTCCAAAATTTGACAGAAGCAGACAGACACACAGACATAATTCCAAAATTTTGTTTTTCGGACACAGGGAGTCTAAAACGTAGAAATTCGTCAAAATCTCGAGTTCGAATTGTTTGATGATTACAATACTTTCTCTCTGTATACTTTGTATACGAGAAAGTAAAAGCATCCGAATTAAAGCATTCAATAAATGCTGAGGTAGGTTCTCTCTCCACGATGGCCCTTTCACGTCTTACACCCTATTGGACAGGCTGGTAGCAGTGGAGTACGTCATCTGAATTAACACGTTGACGTAAATGACGTTCATAGACGTCCAATGCTTAGGATCGTAGATGCAAATGGCGCCTATTGCCGTTCTACATTCTCAGTATTATAAATGAATTATTAAAATGTATATCAGTCAAATCTATTTCCTTTTAAAGTCTTCATTGTTCTGGCGAGAATGAGTGATGAAGTATTTATCATTAAGTGTTTTTCTCAAACAACAAATGTTTTCCAAATTGAATTTTGTATCCCTAAATTATCTCTAAATTTTTGTTGCGCTAATATGTGTTTATTCTTGAATTTTTAAATTTTGTATTACAGAAAAATCTGAATGAATTCAAATTAACTGAATTAATGTTGAAAATAAAGTTTTATTGGTTTCTAACAATATATATTCTTTCTTTTTGTTATATTATTCCCCAAAAATTATCGCTTTAGTCTGGACATATAGTCAGCATATATATTTTTTGTATGTCAGCAAAATCGAGATATTAAAAACAAATGAAGGCTATAGACGACCGACATTTTTTAGAACAATTTGTATGAAAAAATAATAATTTTATTCTGTAAGTTTGAAACCTTCATGGAACTCCCCAAGAATCAACTAATTAACTTAAAAAAAGTTGCTTTTGTCGTCCATCACCGATTTGAGAGTGAACGTTAACGTGTTGAAGAAAAAAAAAGCGAAAAAAAAAAAAACTGCCAACAACAACAAAAAGAAAAATCCTTTTTTCAATATAAAGAATAGGGTTTTGAAGATGCTTATTGCACACAATTCTCTTTTAATATGAAGAATAAATGCGATGCAAAGGCGAAGTCTGAACGACTTAAAATTTGAATAACAAAGCTGGGATGGCGACTAACTGAATGAAGAATCGCACAAATAAAAGCAGGTTTAAATGCCAGAAGAAAACAATTAAAGAGTATATCAGACTGACAGAACGCCGTCCCATACCCTTATGCCTGATGCCACTGCGACAACTAAGCCAGTTGGATGGACATGGGACTATCAGACTGACAGCGCATCGTGGACGATTTCCGTGTACACTAGGGTATTGCCATTCCCCAAAAGTTTCTCGTCACGTGACCACTCATAAAAGATGACGGAAATCGTGGTCTGTATTCAATCGCATTAAAAATGTACACGGTAGTGACGGAAAACTGTCAACAGCGAAAATTCAAACCAATCGGGTGTGACTTTGATGGTGACGTAGTTCCCCTTCCGCGATACAGAAATCCTGTCTGATCGGTTGTCTCAATGCGTCACGTGGCTAGAAATTTTTGCGCGTAGCATTACACTAATGTACAAGGAAATTGGATATGATGTCCGTCTGATAGACCCTTAACTCTCACGACACGAGCAACAGTGCCGCACAGTTTCTCTGCCGCGATCACAAGTGTCGTGCAAGTGCAGGCCACGTATCGCACGTGCCACAAGTGCCCGCAGTCTCGGTTCTTCTTAAGCCCCGTTCCAACGGCCCGACTTTCCTCGAATTTGGTCCGGGTTTCGCTTTATAACCTGTGGTGTGTGAACAGAAAGTATCGTTGTGGCTCGGGAGGTTGTAGGGTGAGGCTACTTGCACACACACCGATTTTTGTAGACCGGTTTGAAAATGGTCTACTTTTGCAGACGATGCGTACCTTGCACACACACCGATTCGTGTAGGTCGGTTTTATAATGGATGTACATCTGGTCATTCTCGAATACATTATCAATTTCTTCTGCCATACTTGAAAAAATAACACAATAATTAGCCAACATATCACAAATTAAAATCACTATTTAAATACTTTAAATTTGTTTATGTATTTAAATAAATTTTTGAAATATTAATTTTACTTAACGTACAATGTACCTTTATTTTTAGTATATTTAATCGATAATAATAATTACATCTGAATTTATCATAATCAAAATGTTTTGAATTGACAAAAGTATATTATAACTTAAGTAATATCGAGATCATCTAAGGCTAAATACTGAACTAATATGAAGTGCAAATGAAAAATATGTAATATTAATTTTTCAAACCAAGATAATCTATGCTTGTTTTCATTTCAGAAAAGAAAACAAGAATAGTTTAACGGATGTTTTATTTTTCTTTTTATTTCCCTGTAAAGATTAGTTAAAAATACCTTTCTTATATACTGAAAATGTCGCCGAAATATCGGAGATCAGTTTGAATGGAACAAGAAATTTTTAATAAAAATGTGTGAATTATGAAATACAAACCTACAAATTCGACAATAATATAATTTTAACTTTTATGCATTTACTCAAATGTAAAATGTGCTTTAATAACTGATAAAAATCGTACATAATTTCTAAGTAGTAAATTAATTTTTAAGTTTATGAAATTCTCAATGTTTGTTGAACGTCATATAAAACGACAGTTTACATTATACAAATGCTGGCACATTGCCTCGAAAGCCTATATTGGCTCATAAATTAATTACAAAGTCCAAGTGTTATGTAGTTCTTAAAACTAAACTAAATTACAACTAAACAGAAATAAATACTAAGTGAATTATTAAGTGAAACAAATAATTGTTTATTTTTCCATTTTCAGCTACTAAGTGTTACTAATTTGTTTCTACTTTCATTTCCAATTAAGGTTTGAATAAAATAAAAGAAGTTTTGGGATTAGATGTCACATGGTATGGTCAGTTATTTGACTCCATTAAGTACATTATGTAAACAATAGACAAAATAGGTGCATGGCCACTAAAAGAACCTGGGTTAAATATCTACCGCGATCTGAAGATAAAAATTACGTTTTTAAAGCAGCCACGCATATAAAATAATGAAAATAATAATTATATATATATATATATATATACAGTGAAACCTCTTCGAACGGCCCTCATATTTAAATCATTTATAGAATCTATTTTTCTCACATTCTATGTTTATCATATTTTGTCCTTTTCCTAAAGTGTACTTCTTCTGAAATTGCACTTCTTCATTTTGAGCATTTTCTTAACTGTTATTGCATTTGTTTCTGGTTTTGTTTATGTTTGTATACATATATATAAATTAAAAATTCAATTGAAATCATATTCCGAAACGAATAAATGTTTTTGATTTTCGGCAGAAAATAGGTTCACAAGGTAGGCGGAGACCTTAAAAATTTACTTGGCAATACAACCAAATAATAATGTGTTAATATTGTGGACAGCAATCACTTCAACATTTGAAAAAAATTGAATTTTCATTTATTACGTTAATGAATCAAAACTAAAAGAGAAACCAATGTGAAAGCAGCAAATTTATATTTACTTCTAAGGCTGTCGGAGAGTAAAGTTGTTTTGAGAATTATTTTTATTTAAAAGCGAATTATGTTAAATGAAAATTTATTAGAAAATTATGTTAAATTAACTATAACTAACTTTAAGGCATTTCAGTTATTCAACAAATATTTATTAAACTAATTAAAAATAAATAACAAAGCAAGTACAAAATGTAATTAAAAAATAGAAATAAAAATATGGAATGTATGCGGAATCATTAACATTATTTTAAAATTAGAAAAACCGACTTGTTCAAATGTAAAAAAGCATATATATATTTTCAGAGACCCCTAAATGTTAAAGCGCTTGGTCTTTAAACAAACTTAATCCGCCACTGAAAACCATTATTTTTTACTATCCATTAAAAATTTCATTGTGTATAAGTAATTTTCTCATTCTTATACCGAAAATATCAATAAATATAAAAAGTCCCTAAAAATAATGTTCAATATTTTTTTCAAAATGTTACTAATTTTCTTATTTCGCCACGAGATGGAAGTCGATCGGCTGAATTCGGTGCGTGTGCAAGCGTCAGAAGAATTATATATGCTACTGGAAACACCTACAAGAAATCGGATGAAAGAAATCGGCGTGTGTGCGAGCGCCAGTAGGTTTACATGTGCCACTGGGACCCCCCGCAGCTGCCGATGTCGGCGAAGCGCAGTGGCTATTCTCGACAGAACGCCGCCCCTTGTCCCCGTGCCTTACGGCGACTGAACCGGTTGAATGGGCACGGGACATGGTTATTCTCGACAGCCGATCGGTTTTTTGTTGGCTCCGGTACGTGTGCAAGCTCCAACTGTTCTCTATACACTACTAATGGAACATTGCACACCGGTTTCAAACCCGTCGACACGAATCGTTGTGTGTGCAAGTAGCCTGACTCGTATTTTCCCTTTAATACTTCAGCACACGCATTTTGGAACATTAGCACACGCGTGGGGTCATTTTGACCCCAAATTGTTAGACTCTTGCTCCTTATTTTATTGGGTATTTTTACAAAAATAAATTATGGTCAAAATATAAGAATATTTTTTCGTGCAAATAACTTGTATTTAAGACACAAATGCGAATTTTCATAAGAAAGAGGAAAGTTGAACCAATCTCCCCTTTTCCATATCTTTTCTGTATTATTTTCTTCTTTGCTGCGTAATCTGCCATAGCCATAACGTTAAATGAATCTGAAACGCTAGCACACGCACGGGTCAATTTGCCCCCCAGTAAAAAGCGAGAAACTCCGTTTCTGCTGCTATTAACTTCTTCCAGCTCCCCCATGAAGGTAAGAAAAGTAACAGGGTCAAATTGTTTGAAATTCCTAGAATTTCTCAACCCTTTCGAAGGCCGCAGGGAATATCCTTCCCATCAAATTCATCAATTTTTAAATTCATTTTTTAAGGTTGGCGTAAGTTCTGGCCAAATTTTTCGATGAAACAAAAACCTGGATATTCCAATTTCTCGTCTCAAACCATAATGAAGTGTCTTGATTTGGCGATTAATTATTGATTAATAAAATTAATTAACAAAAAATAATGTCATACAATAGGCGAAATGAATTTCTTTTTGTTAAATTAATCTCAATACAAAAGTTATTTTATTATACCACTACTAGAAAAAAATGCCTTATAATGGGTTAACAAAGGACAAAGGTTGGGGTCATAAAGACCCCGTGCGTGTGCTGATAGGAAAATAGTCGGTAAATTGCAAAGGCAGGGAGTGAACAGACGCAGACCTCAGTGGACTCGTTCCTACGGCCTGCTGTAGATTGCATGTTGTTTTCGCATCGTAGTATTTCCAGCAGTTTTGAGTGGATTATGGGTTGAAATACTGAATTGATTGTGGAGTTTTCGGATCTGTACGTGGGAGATCCTATCAAATGGAATCCACAAAATTATTAAGGATTGAATGAATTTAACATGTTCGGATCCCCTTTTTATAAAATTTATAATATGGAAAAACTAAAATATTTTCTTTGAATTTCAGTTTATTAATTATTAATAATAAAATATTATTTTTGTGTATAAATTATCATATTTATAATTCTATTTAAAAAATAGAGTTTTAGAACGAATCGAAGAAATGTTAGATTTCCAGCAATTTTTTAATGCCAATTTTAAAAGGTTATAAACTAAAATATATTCAAACAATGTAAATTATATAGATATATATTATTTATGATATTTTAGTATAGTATATATAACCTAATTTAGTTATAATATTTTCAATATAAATGCGGAACTGTAATTCGGATATAGCTCTTGGCATTATTGTTATGACATTGAATTGGTAATCAATTAGTTATTTTCGCGTTCTTTTCTTGAAATATTTTGGAGATTTACTCCTATACTTTTGCTTTTTTCCAACAATTGGCTTTCGCAGAAAGTTAGGCGCCTATAAAATTGAATTTAATGCGACATAATCGGCTCCTAAGATCGATTGGCATTTGATTGTTGGAATTCCAATTTTGGGTTGTCTTTTTCATAGTAATAGTTTATAATCTAATTATCTTTATGTATTTCATTGTATGATTATTAATTAGGTAACATTATATTTATATTTAATTTTAATTATTGGTTTAATGGGTATATATACTGAAAACGTTATCTGAGTTTTAATTATTTGTAAAATATTTAACTATATATATATATATATATATATATGGCAGCAATCGATATACAAATATGAGGTAATTGAATAGGACAAGGGAGCAAAATTATCTGCTGGGTGATAAGAGTGGAGACGGGGAGGAGAATTCTTAATTGCTTGGAGATTAAGAAGAGCAAGGCTTGCAGAGAGGAAAATGTTTTCTGGCGAAGCATCTGTGCCAACCGTCAGAAAAAGTTAAATTCATTTAAAATGACGGACGCCAGTGTCCGTATGATACGTTTCCTTTTCATTAATAGGAAAGTTCCAAAGATAACGGCAGACAGTGCTCCAAAACATAGGGCTTTACATTCTGTTCTCTAAAGTTTCATCAATGATACAGCATTTTATTCATTTAAAAACAACTTTTACCCCAGTTCAAATAATCGTTATCAGTTCCAACCCCCTCGAAAATGAACTGAAACCTTTCTGGATTCGACTTTTATTTTCTCCAACCTGAATGTCCATCCGCCATAATTCCAGAGGAAGAAAACGGATAATGACTGTTTCTTCAAGGAAAGGAAAGCAGAGACAGTTTCTGAAATATGTTTTTCCCTGAATTCCCTTCCTTTTTACCAGAAGAAACGAAAGTTTAGCACCGGAAGAGTTATTTTTCTATTTTAAGGATCGAGCCGTAATTCCTGGGTCAGGACATTGATTGCTTTGACCCAACGGCGGTTGAGCCAAAAGAAATCATCTTCCAGAGTCCCGGTTCCTGTTTCGTAACTGGAAAGTTTTCGGATTCAGTTTGAAAATAACTTGCTTACAGCACTTTGCTCGACTATTGTTGTACTTTTATTTATTATTTTCGGATCCCAAGATAATTTATTTTTTTAGAGAGATAGTTAATAATTGTTTTTTTTCCTTCAATTCAGTTTGTGAAGGCATTATTTGTACTATAACGTTGGAATCGTTGATTTGCAAATAATGAATTTATGAAATGATAAGTTTGAATCGCGATTAATTTATTGAAGGTGTGAGCCCATTTCAATCATAACACAGTTTTAAGTAATTAATTAAAAATATTAATGTAATATATATGCATAGTATATATTTACGAACTATTTCATAAGCGATCTTAAAAACTACGTTTCGCTGCATTAATGTAAGTAACTTAACTACTTTGCGTTAAAAACATTAAAAAATGCTAAAAGAAGGAAGGGGTTGAAGGAATTGCTGCGTTTATATTTGAATTTGCTCATAGTTGAAATTTCAACATGATCAGCAGGATATTTTGATGTAGACAGTTGATTTTCACTTAACGATTCAAGGATTTGATCAGTACCTGAAATCTGCCTATTAACAAATGTTGGATTAGTTTAGTTTAGCTATATTAACGTCCCATTTTGAAGCAATACGAGGGATATTTTGGACGGACTTCGTAATTTGATCAGCTGTCAGATGACGAGGACGACACCTCAATTGGCACCCAGTCTCCAAACTTCTGTACCATACCAGCGGGAGGACTTTTGGCCTTCTACTTATGATTTAACGTTCAACAGGCCCAATAGACGACGGATCTTCAGTGGAATCGGGTTTCGAATATGGTAGCTATAGTTTCGGGCCATGCCCGTCAAAGGGTTGACTATCTATCGGTCTGTATAATCTCATACTTGTGAACGCAATAACTCCTTAACATAATGACTTAGATAAATGAAATTTTGTATGTGGCCTTCTAATCTTAATTGTAGATTTGTAACCAATTTTTGTTTCAATCGGTTAAAAAAAGGCAGTCAAATTGCATATTAAATTTTCTTACTATGACGCGAAGCCGTTTTGCGTTTTGGCGAGCGCTTGGCGATACTTGTGACCTTGGCGCGAGCTGAAGGAAACTCGTGGATAGTCATTGCATTCTGGGTTTCAGTAGGTTCGAATTTTTAGAGTTTGGGGAGACCACTCCCGCTGGTTCAGTTATGATGTTCGCAGGCATAAAGACAGTAATACCTCTGTTTTCGTCGACTTCGGTTATCGTAGGTTTTTTCTGCGAAACATTTGCCTTGGATTTCGTCGGCGCGCCCACGTGATCTCACTGCTATTTTGCGAAAACAAACGGCGAAGGTGAAAGTTCGGGCAAGAAATCCGGATTCGAACTCAAAGATTACGCAGAGGCTGAAGGATTCTTCCCTCAATAAGTCTTCAACTGCGAAGAAATGAACATCTTTTGGTGGAAAATGACAAACAGGAACTTCATTACACAGGAGGAAACGGCTCCGCGAGGACATAAGCCTATGAAAGATAGCCCAACTGTTTTGTTGCGTGATAATGGCGGTGCCAACGGTAAAGTGAAGCCCTTACTGGTACACCATTCACAAACTCCTAGAATGTTTAATAGTCCTATATTCATTTTATGCTAACTTCTTATAGTCTTTTGGTATTAAATAATATACTGTTACAAAAATCAGAAGATGCGTGTACGGTTGAAACAGGCCAACAAGGAAGATAATGGAGAAAGACACTTTATTCACGAAGGAAAACACAAAGCACATGGAAAAACAGGAAAACACGAAGCACACAGAAAAAGAGGAAAAACAGCATTCGCAACACAACCAAACAGCAAATCACTATTAATAACAGTAATAGTACGAACAATAGCGCTCAGCGTCTAAAAGCTGACCAACTCAAATGCGAACAAGGGGTCTATTCTGGTACCCCCGGTGGGTTGGGAGTTGGGTTGGGTTCCGTTGTTAACGTGCGTAACCCAACCCAACCGGGGGTACCAGAATAGACCTCCAAGACTCCAAAGAGGTTCTTTGCGCTCCGAAGAAGCTCCCAGTCGAACGACACGTTCGAAAGGCGATCATACACGTTCCCCGTCTAACCGTACTGCCGCGTATTTAGAGTCTACCTGGCAGGGCGTAACGTCACATGGAAATCTCTGCAGAAATCCCGATCTCGGCTCCTACGAGAGATATCGCGAAAATTCTAGCATTTTTGAGCATCTTCCTTTCGTCATCACAGTCGCCAAAATGGTCGCCAAGTTTTTCGCCAAGGTCGGAGGTCATTGGGTGACCTCCCTCGATAGTTAGTAAGAACCTCTGTAAATGTCTCTTCCCAACCATAAGACTATTATTGCCGGGAAGCGATATTCCACGTTCGTAACAATATTTATTCTGTACAAAATGTTTCTGGTATGTATTTTGCATTTGTATGGAACGAATTAATTGGATTTGCATACATTCATACGGAAATAATTGGCCCGGTTTTCGTCGATTAATTTTTTTAAAATTTTTATCTTCGAAAACCGAGGTATCACTGTAATTCCAAAATTGTATTTTTCGTACCCCAGGATGTCAAAAACGTGGGGTTCACATTTTTTTGTCGATTACAATACTTTCTCTTCGTATACGAGAAAGTAACAAGAGAAGAACTTTTGTATTTATGCTTCGTCGAAAACTCATCCATTTTCCCTCTCAAACTTTCTTACTCAACCCTCTCGCATCGAGGCAGTCTAGCAATTTCGCCTTAACATCGACGAAAGCCGGTATGTGGCGGTTGGCTTCTTTTGAGGGGAGGGTAGAGATTCCAAGATCGCTTCGGAGATAAGTGCGGTAGGGGGTCCAATTATCTTTGCTCATTTCCGTGAGCCTTAAGGGAAGGTTATAGCAGGGTGTGGGGTGATGGGGTAAATGACCACCCAGATTGGAAGAGTCCAATTCATTTCGAATTCTCCCAAATACTCCCAGTGTTAAATATAGCTAGGTGAAAAAAGTCGCCTCGGGAAAAAAGAGATAAAACTATTCACAAGTGATTTGACGTGTGCTTGCCTGAAACCATCAATGACTTTGTGAGAATACGCCAGTAGAAAGAAATTAAAACAGCCGAACAGAGCTCGGCCCCAATTAGTTCGGATTAGCGAGGTTCTACTGTATATAACCCCTGAAATGGCGAACGAGACATAGAAATGACGGTTAATTAAGCAGATAATCTATGCAATTTCTGCCACGGTGAAGTTCGATATTATTTTATGAAAGCGTTCATGGATTTGATGATATCAGTAAAATATCGAAAGTTTAAATAAAGAGAAGGGATGGGAGGTTCAGCTTTCGTCGTTTTCAGGAATTATTAGAGCTCATAGAGTTTTGCGTCTGCTTGTGTTTTTCATTACCATAGACCAGGGGTTCCCAAACTTTTTCCCCTCTCGTATTCCTCGTTTAGTCTTTTTATTTTCGTGTACCCCTTCCTATCACATCTCCCATCCTCTAACCATCCGCCTATGCAAAGTAGATTTTATCAGTAATATTAAGGTCTCATGTCTGGAGCATCTTCAAGCTAATTGCGATATATTCTTAATATTGTTACAAAGATGTAACGTCGCTTTCCTGCCTCGCTAGTCTCATAGTTGGGGAGGGAGTTTTACAGGGATAAGCATGGAGTGACGGGCAACGGCCATTCCGGGACCCCTGATCTTGGCGACCTTGGCGACAGATCGATGATTCCAGAAAATGCGACCCTTTTCTCGATATCTCTATTAGGAAAGGAAATATGCTTGAATACACGAGAAAACTCCATGTGACGTCACGGCCTGCCGGAGAGAGTATATAAGGATCGCGCCTGTATCAGAGAGAGTAGTGTTGACCCATTGGGAACCACTTGAGAGCTTCGTCCGCAGTGCGAGCTAGGAAGTTGATGAGCTGAGCGCTATTGAAAGTGCTGTTATTGTCGTTATTAGTTATTTGCTGACTGTTTGTGTTGCTAAATATCAAAGTGCTGAACTGTTATTACCTGTGAATTGTTGTCTGTTCAAGCTGCTAATCTGGGCAAGGTCTATTGTTTCCTGTGTGCTACGTGTTTTTCTGCATTTTTGTGAATAAACCTTCATTCTCCATTATCCTTCGTGTTGGACTGCTTGCACCAAATCCAAAAGAACGATTCTTGTAACACTATATGCTTAAGTCGAACGTGCTTCTTCCCACAAGAAACAAAATTCTGCAAGTTTTTAAAATTCTTTATGTTTTCTTGACTCCGCCATTACCGACTTTGAGTTCACGTACCCCCAACTGGTCTGTCACGTACCCCCAGGTGTACGCATACCACAGGGTGGGAACCTCTGGCATAGACGGTTTCAAAAAGCGAAACAAATAATAAAAAAGCTGAAGTTCAATTTATTTTATTAGAAAATTCTACCAACAAAGACAATTTACTGTTTTCAGACTAAGCGAATCAGCTCATGAAAACTTTTCTTAGCTTTTTAGTTAGTTTGTAAAATTATTCGACGGATTTTATCTTGGAGACAAAAAAAAAATCGCATCAACTCAAATTTTTCGGAGATTAAACCCGGCGAACACTTGAGAGAAATCCTTAATATTATTGTTAAACACTTTTTTCCAACTCTGTGCGGCTTAGTTTCGCTATCTTTTAATTCCGCTCGATATTATAAGATGCGTTTACTTTTTATTACTCTGCAAGTTTTCTTTCATCCTGTTTAATTAGGAATTCCAAACGTTTAATCAATTTTCGGAGGAGGTTACCAAGAACAAAGTCAATTAATTACCGTGCCGTAAACTTCCACTGGCATTTTTCTAACTGCTCTTGTAGACATTTCTAGTAAAGTTTTTTGAAAATTAGATAGGTAGGAGAAAATAAATATCAAATTTTCTTTAGAGAAACGCCCACGTCTTTGATTATGTGATAACAAGAAGTTTTAAGCAATCTTTTTGGAAAGCAGGGTAAAATTTAATTATCCGAACAAAATTTAAATTCTTAATTAAAACCAAAGAATTATTTTTTTAAGAAGGTTTCCAGTCTAAATATGCCTAATGCAATTGGTTGAAAGCGTTCTCTGAAAAGTAAATCTACTATTAGCTCCAATAACAGAAATAATTAGTATTTAGCTAGTCATAACTACCTTCCACATTCATTATACTTAGAACATCAAGTGAAAGCTTGGAATTTGTTTAAAGTTAAGTTTGGAGTACGGAGCCGTTTCTCCACACTTTGCATCGCCAACTTTTTGACAACAAGAGGGAGACGGTTTACATTGTTACATACAGACGATGTGTTTACATTTGTTACATACAGACGATGTGTTTACATTTGTTACATACAGACGATGCGTTTACATTTGTTTTGGTTGCGCAGTGACGTCTGGCGCGCGCATCATTAAATTGGAGTTCTGCGCTTCGAAGCTTCGTCTTGATTGGTCAGCTATGAGCTAATTTAAAGTTTATTGGACAATTTAATAGAATTTGCATAAAATTTCGTTTGGAATTTAACGGTTTTAATTTTGACAGTTTACAGAATTTTTTAAAAGAAGGTAGATTCCTAACTTTTAAAGAAAAAGCGACGCTACTAGTTTCCGGCTTTGCTGAAAGCGAAGCCGCTGATGTTTTTTATAAGTTAAAAAAAAAATTGCCCCGTTCGCGTACGCAAGAGAACAGTACAATGTTCACTGCTTACCCAAAACTTGATATCGCCAAACCATCTTGCCCTCGGCTACAAAAAGTTAACGATTGAAAGCGAAGAGGATTGGCTCCGTACTCTAAAGTTAACTTTTACCTGGATTTTTTCCCTCAAACATAAGTTGTAAGTTTTCGCCAGACGTGTTTCTAACTGAGTCATTATTCAATTCCTACTATTAGTTCACACTCTCCCTATATATATATTTATTTATATATCTTGTTCAAATGTTGCAATCGACTTTAAACTAACTTCCCGATGAGTCGGAGACTTGAAACTTTAAACAGAGCTCACAACTAGATGACAATGCAATATAATTCGCTTTCTTGTGTGTCTGTCTGTCTGATTGTCTGTCATTTTATATTTTGCATGACGCATGCTCAGTACGTATTTCATTATATCTAGAAAACTATTAACATTGCTGACTTGATTCTTGGATATATGGTTGGCCCATGAGATCATCGAAGCACCTCCATATTTCAGCCATATCTTTGCGCATGCGCAGTACATTTCTCATTATATCTCGAATCACCTAAGTAGGAATTGACTTTAAAAAAATTTTTTGATTACTTGTTTTGAAATAAAATCTCAGGATAATATATTTAAACACAAAATTGTATGATTTTGGTTCTCGAAATCTGCTTTCACCAAGTGAGTTCAGTTTTATTAAGATTAATTTTTCAAATCGAAACTGCTCAACAGAATTGAGGCTGAGGGATTTTTCTTCCATTTCTCATGAAAATGGAGGGTGGTGAGGGGCAAACTATTACGCATGTTTAACGTACTGGAGTCAAATTTCAACCACACAAGTGCGCACAGTTATTGAATTTAGCATAAACATTTAATACCAAAATACAGTATACGTTTCTCATTTATACGTCGTTTCGTCACAGTCCCCATTCATTCGTATTCATCGCAATTATAAAGTGCTTTACTTTTTTTCATCTATCTTTCGTTATTGTTACACGTAATAACCATGTTGTGCCATAATAAACTTTCAAGTTAAATTCAAATTACTTCTTTCATCAGTGTGAATCTCTTTCTTCTAGAGACATTAAATTTATCAATTTAGGTTAATTTATCGCAAGAGTTACCTATCAAACAAGCTAATGCAACACTATGTGAAAACCGCAATGCAGCAACCTACGGGAGTGGCAACGTGTTCTGTATATTGTTACAAAATTCGTCCGGTGTGTGTACCGTGAGAACAGTTCAACAAGCAGGATAACGGAGAAAGATGATTTATTCGCAAATAGTCCGTAAACACGAGGCACAGGTAACAGGAACAGTAGCGCTTATACAGATTATCTATGCAAACAGTCAGATCACTAGCAATAACAGTAACAGGCAACACAAACAGTCAGAAATTCACTAATAATGACAGTAACAGCACTTTCAATAGCGCTCAGCTCACCAGCTCGCACTCCAGATGAAACTACTCGAACGCGTTCCCAATCCAAAGACGATCAAAACTGCCGCCTATTTATAGTCATTCTGATAGGGTGTGACGTCACATAGAAATCTCTGGAGAAATCCGGATCTCGGCTCCTATGAGATATATTCTAGCATTTTCGAGCATCTTCGTTTTGTCGCCAAAATGGCCGCCAATGTCGAGGTCATTAGATGACCTCCCTCGATAGTTGGTAAGAACCTCCGTAAATGTCTCTTCCCAGCCATAAGACTATCATTGCCGGGAAACGACATTCCATGCTCGTAACAATATGTAAACTTTTTCTCAAAAGTTGGTAGAATTGATGGAAAATATCTCCACTAGGAGCATTTCTATCCCGAAAGTACAGTAGAGTCTCCCTACAATGAAGTCTCCCTACAGCGAATTTCTCACTGTAGCGAAATTTTTAATCGGAATGTTAAATAACATTCAAAATATTCTCCATATAACGAAGTGGTTGTCTCCCTGTAACGAATTTTTTCAGACCTTCATCTTTTCGATTTTTGTCATTTTTGAAGAAAGTTGCTAATTTCTGTGCAAACAAATCGCTCACACGTGCCTGTTTCTGGAACCACTCGCATTGTTCATTTCAGCGATAACATATAACAATAGAATGCTATATGAAGGGTAATGCAGTTGTGGGGACCTGGGTTTCTACAGTGGGAGCAACATTTCTACGGGTCAAGATTCCAAGAATCGGGGTGGAAACAGAAAATGGATGCGACAATACGCATTTTATCTTTATCCGTACTAGCACATATTATTCTCTAAATTGGTGAATTGTCTTCACTTTTGAGCATTTTATTTATACAAAAAAAAATTAGTATAATTTTAACAAATTTATAATAAATATTACTTCATTTTTAATTGAAAGTCATAATTAAATATTTTTGAACTTATCCTACATACTAAAAGGTTTGTAACATTTACTTAAATAACTGCAAAAATCTCTAATCTCCGTATAAAGAAATTTTCTCTATAGCGAATTTTTCAACTGGAACCAAGCGATTTCGTTATAGGGTGATTGCACTGTATTTTTATTGTAAGCTTGCTGATCAGAATAAGTCGTGGGTCCCCACATATACTGTAACCATTTTGTAACAACTCTTCGTCAGTGACAGACCATGCTCCATGAAATTTGATGATTAAAAATGAGTTTTTTAATTCTCTCAATGATTTTTCGTTATAGGGAGATTCCACTGTATCTCGAAAATTCTAGGATTTTCGAGCAGCTTCGTTTTTTCGCCAAAGTCGTCAAAGTTGTCGCCAAAATGGCCGCCAATGTCGGGGTCATTGGACGACCTCCCTCGATAGTTAGTAAGAACCTCCGTAAATGTCTCTTCCCAACCATAAGACTACTGTTGCCGGGAAACGACATTCCATGCTCGTAACAATATGAACTCTTTCTCAAAAGTCGGTAGAATTGATGGAAAATATCTCCACTAGGAGCATTTTTATCCCAAAAGTACTTTTAAGAAATTCTTTGGGGCCGCATGTGTGGCGAACGGGTTAAAGAGATCTCTCTCTGTCTGGATTGATGCCTCGACTTGAAACGGAAAGAGTCGAAACGGACACTGATTACGGGTGAGAGCCGGACGCAGTAAATATTGGCCCATTTAATAAATGCTGCTCCGGCAGATCGTATTTCAAAACAGGGAAGAATCCGATTTTCTTGGTTCCAGGCGATTTAACGCCCCTTAATTAATGGCGCCCGGGTGTCATCCTCGGCGACAGGTGGCAGAGGAGGGAGAACGGGTTAATGGAGGGTCGTAAAGCCTTCGGGCCGATTCATCAGCCTGACAGGCAAAGGCCAACTTCTTAATAGCATCCCGATAAAATAGCGCCCTTCTCCAGATAAGCGAAGGAAAGGTGAGCCCGCCGACACTTCGAGGGCGGACTGTTATCACGTGATCGCGTTTGCTTCGATGCCTGCGACTTGCCGATGTCACATTAAAGAGCAGCATCAACGGATGGAATCTGGGATGGGTTTCGACAATAAGCTTCAAATCACCCTTCGGGGGTGTCAAGCATTTTCTTGACCCGTAATCTACGAATTTATTTAACCTTCTAATCACATAACACCACCCATTTGGGATATTTTTTTATTATTTCAATCTATTTAAGATGGTAAAGTTTACTTGAGACATTTCAACGTGTTCAGGTGATTTTTGTTCTTAAAATTAATTGTTACGTTGACTTAATTATGCACTTAAATAGCAAAAATTCTGCAATTCGATGAACGTGTCAAGGAACGTTGTTGTAAGCGAAGGGGTTAATGAAATTTTACATCACAATGAAACTTGAATGGAAAATTCCAGGTGCACAGTATTTAAACAAAAAATTAAAAATACAGCAGTGCGCTTTACCAATGCTGTCAGTTGTTTGCAGCCAACACAATGGGTGGTGGATCAAGGTGCACAATTCATTGAAAGACGATGTTGGCTACCCAGCGAGAAATTGAATAGTGTTCAATTTCTCGCTGGATTTTATTTGAGTACTGCAGAGTTCACCAAAATAAATAAATGTGCAATTTCTTGAATCATTTTATTGATTGGCAAAATTATTGTCTTAACTTGTTCGATGACACGACTCACTTCTGAGATTCGAACCATCTATCTAAATAGAAGAGCCATTCTCTGCTGTCTCTTATCTATACTACAGAAGGCGTCATTTAATTAGATAATAGGAGTTATTCGTATTTTATTCATACGGCGATTAACCTGTTTGTTAACCCCTTATCTGATTTGTTTCCGTAAGTATTTAACCCTGTGAGGACTGAATTATTTGAAGATTTTTATGCCCATGGGACGGATTTAATTTGTCGCTATATGGATTAATATGTAAAAGTAATACATTTTATTTGGAATATACTTATATTGCTGGTATAAATATATTTTTGAAACAGCATTTTAGTTACAAAATATAAATAAATATATAAATGAAACAAAATATAAATATTTATATAGAACAAGAACCAACTTAAAGTCTAATAATTTTGTACCGTGTGGTATTTTTCAAAACACATCGGTAAATGCAAAGGTACCTGGCATTGTTTGCATTGCCAAGTGGTTTCTTTTCTTATTTTATGTTTATAACATACGCGACACCGTTTTGTAGGGTGTTTCTTTAATTCTGTTGCCGGAGTATTCTCCGGAAAATGTGCCCAAATTTTCGCTCGTAAACGATGTGGCGCATCGCTACTTGTAGGACGCCCACGGATATTATAATTTGGCAGGACCACTTGCGCCAATAATTGTTCTTAAATTCAGATGACGAGTCAGACTCGTCCACCGTAACTTCGCCCAAGTAAGCAGATGACGAGTCTCACTCGTCCACCGTAACTTCGCCCAAGTAAGCAGATGACGAGTCTCACTCGTCCACCGTAACTTCGCCCAAGTAAGCAGATGACGAGTCTCACTCGTCCACCGTAACTTCGCTCAAGTAAGCAGATGACGAGTCTCACTCATCCACCGTAACTTCGCCCAAGTAAGCAGATGACGAGTTTCACTCGTTCACCGTAACTTCGCCCAAGTAAGCAGATGGCGAGTCTCACTCGTCAAATGTACCCAAAGGGTTAATTCACATCTTCTATTTTGGGAAGGCGGCGTCTTTCCAATTCAGTTGACAACCCGAAAGACAGTTTAAATGTTTATGTACCCCACGTAATTTTTGGATCGAATTATAACGTCCGTGAATGACTTTGTTTCAGTTTTTTAAGTTTAAAATTGCGATAATTCGATGCACATCCTGCGTACGAGCAAACCTGTTATGGGATTAAGCATATAATAAGGAATCTATAACTATTTAAAATTTCCGTTCTAACAATTGATAAAATTTGAAAAATATCTATTTAACATGCTGAGGACGGCGTGTACCACCGGTGGCTCACACACGAATGGACCATCGGGCGGCGTGTACCACCGATGGCTCACACTTGGATATCCCATCGAAGAATTATTCATCAACACTCAACTTTATATTTACAGAGCCAGTTAAGTGCAAGTGCTTGCCAAACACAGAATAACAGGAAAAAGAAGCTCCTCTTCCAAAGAATACCGCATATACTAAACGTATAGTAACAGGAAACTGCACTTTTGCGTCTGAAGTTTTTCTTCGCAGCATTGTGTGCAATGCGCCACCAGATAAGACATAATACGATTTTTACTGCCGTCCGGCGGCTCGACATAAAATCTGCGCCGTCCTCAACGTGTTAATGAACACTAAAATTTATGCACAAATGATTTACCTGTTTCTAATTATGGTTTAGGAATGAAAAAATATATTAAATGTTTTGGAATACAATAAATAAATCAATAGTTAAGAAATGGTTCAAAATATCTGCGTTATGATGAAAGAATAGTATGATCGATTGAAAAACAGGCGAAATACCTTGAAAATGGGACTAAATTACTAAAAACACTGTCTATATATATAAAGATAATAAACACATTTAAAAAGATCTGAACGTCAGAATTTTCCACATATTTTGCGGAAGAGGAAAATATTTCGTTCATGATTTCTAAAAAAAATATTCGAAATAGCTATTGAATTAAAATGAAAGAAAAACATGCATTAGAGAACAGAACAAACCGCAAATGACCGCAATCGTATTGTAGTGTCATATAAAAATGCAGCCGAGAAATTAAGTAGTATTTCTTTTTAATTTAGTTTATTAATGATACACACAGGACTAGCACAACATAAATAGACAAACACACAAAAACATTTAACATAAAGAAACTATACATTACAATCTCTTATATTTCGAGCCATGGCCACACAAATCATATCAGCCTCTTCATTCTCAAACACAAACAACCACTCTCACTAATGTCCGACAGCCAACTGGAAAGTTTAGAGAAGAGTCTTGTGCCGCGCCATCTACTGCAGGCAACAGCAACTATCATGTCCAGTTCTTTACAGTATCAAGCGATTTTTTACCCTTCATTTCGACTGTTTTTTAACCTATATTTTATATGATATCCTGCTGGAAAACTCTCTCCAGTTGCATGCGCTTCCACCCACTCTCATCTTCATATATCCAACCTTTATGAAATTAGGGGAGGAAAAAGCGGAGGGGGTGAATTTTTCTTTTCCTTATATCTCTGGATAAATTTTATCCACCTTTGTCGCCAGCTAGCCGACAGAGATATTTTTGCGATATAAGTTACCTCTTTGTGAAAAGCATTGAAGTTGACTAGATTTTCTTTGGAAAATTGTATGAACTTAGTTTTCGGTAGTGGATTCAAAATAATACCAGCGGGAGTGTTCTCCCCTAAACTTTCTCGTATACTTCCCCAAAAAGATGCCGTTTCTCCTTCCCCCGCGTGGCTAAAAAAATTCGAACCTACTGTTATCCAGAATCCAATGACTATCAGAAGGTTTTTCATTATAGTGACTGAAAAATATCTACGTAAAGAAACAATTTCAAAGTGATGCCTGCCGATTAAAACGCATATCTATCGCACACTGCTAGGTTTCACTCTTGCCGCCTCAAGGACAAACTGACGTAATTCGCTCCTTTCGCGACCACAGAGGATTGCTTCCGTACGCATGCGCTTGGAGATATCGAATTGGTTTCAATGGTAAATTATACAGGCCGACAGACAGTCAATCCTTTAATGGATTTGGCCCAAAATTTGATACGGACTTACATCCATGACGATAAAACTATGTACCAAATTTTATCCATCTAGCTATTCAAGTTTTTGAGTTATAAAGTTCGCATGACTTCGGACATACAGACAGACAGATTTCCCGTGGACGGATTTTGCCCAAAAGTTGAAAGAAACCTACAAATTATGTTTAAAGACCGCATACCAAATGTCATCCCTGTAGCTCTAATAGTTTTCGAGTTATCGTGTTCACAAGCACACAGACAGACATAATTCCAAAATTGTGTTTTTCGGACTCAGGGAGGTCTAAAACGTGGAGATGCGTCAAAATCTCGAGTTCGAATTTTTTGACGATTACAATGCTTTCTCTTTGTATACTTCGTATACGAGAAAGTAAAAAAAATTGTTTTTGGTTCTTAACAATATAACCTTTTGAAACTGAATCTTAGTTTTATTATAGGCCGATGCAATATACCCGTTAAAGAAATTTTACAAAAGGATTTGCTTTCATTTTCCTGTTTCTAATATACTAAAAATAAACAGCATTTTTGAAAGAAAATTTCTCCCACATTTAAGAGAGAGAAGTGTAAAAGGAGCTTTCTCTAAGGCTTTAATAACTCATTTACATTCATGTATGCATTGCTTTTGATTACTTTAAAGCAAGAAACTGAAACCATATTCTTTTATTTCCTTAAAGCTTTTATTATTAGACTATTTCACTAATATCTTTCATAAGCCTTATTGTGTTTTAAAATAACATATCGGGATTAATGTATTTTTGACTAAAAAACACATTACGAACGAAATATTAAAACTGATCTCTTTCATAAAATTCCTCATTATAAATAGCGCAGGAACAAAATTAACTCCCGAAACTCGCATAAAAATAAATTTAAATATTTTCTTTGGTTATTCTTAAGAAAAATAAGCAAGGAGATTGATCGGTTTTTATCGCAGTTTTTTTTTTCTTTTGAATTAAATATTATGCAACGGCTGCAAAATAGTTATGCAAAGTTACAATTCAAAGAAGTTGGTTACGAAATACAAGGTGTCCGTGAATTGTAGGTCTTATTTCAAAGATTAATAAAAAAAACCTAATAATGTTACAACTACTGTTTTTTTAAAAATGTGATTGCATTTAAAAATGTTTTATTCAGATAGGTAGGTAACGCGCTGTTACGGTGGTCTAGGTGGCCGTAAATTATTGAAAATCTCCCATTTTTACTTTCTCGTATACAAGTATACAAAGAGAAAGTATTGCAATCGTCAAAAAATTCGAACTCGAGATTTTGACGAATCTCCACGTTTTACACCTCCCTGAGTCCGAAAGACACAATTTGGGAATTATGTCTATCTGTGAACACGATAACTCGAAAACTATTAGAGCTACGGGGATGAAATTTGGAATGTAGTCTTTCAACATAATTTGTAGGTTTCTATCACATTTTAGACAAAATACGTCAACGGGAAGTCTATCTGTCTGTGTGTCCGAAGTCGTGTGAACACTATAACTAAAAAATTTGAATATCTAGATAGATAAAATTTATTACACAGTTTTATCGTCATGAATGTAGGTGCGTATCAAATTTTGGGCCAAATCCGACAAAGGGTTGACTGTCTGTCTGTATAATTTACTATTGAAACCAATCCATTATCTCCACGCGCATGCGTACTTGAAGCAGTCTTCTGTGCAGGCGGAAGGAGAGAATTTGATTCTTTGAATTTGAATTTGATTCTTTACCTAGATATTTTTCAATCACTATAATGAAAAACCTTCTGATAGTCATTGGAATCTGGATAACAGTAGGTTCGAATTCTTGTAGCCACGCGGGGGAAGGAGAAACGCCATCTTTTTGGGGAAGTATACGAAAGAGTTTATCGGAGAACACTCTCGCTGGTTGAGAACCATTATCTGCGAAAATGTTAGAGATAGAAGGAAAATAAAAGCATGTACTTGTAGGGAATTTTGCGCTCTTTAATTTCTTGATTCACATGTAGTGTGTAAACTGGATGTTTTTCGAGGTATTCAAGAAAAACTTAAAAAGGAAACCAGAAAACGCACATCGGCTTCTGCCGATCGATGGCCATTGCGTACGGAATTCACTCGCTGTAGCAAATTTAGAACGTCCTAACGCCATGTTACCTATCTGGAAAAAAAACTTTTTTATTTGCTCTCTCAAAAAAACCTTTAGGTTGTAACATTAATAGGTTTTTTATTAATTTTTGAAATGTGTCCCATAATTCTCGCACACTTTGTATTTAACCAACTCAATGCACATGAGCTTACGATGTAGCCATTTTGTCTTATTGGTTAGTTTTTATTGTATTTTTTCTTCCAATTAACACCTAAGGTTGGAAGCTATACGAGGGAAGCTGTGAACAGGCTTCAGGATTTTCTGTTTGGGTCAGATTAAACTGTAAAATCTGAAGATGGGAACCGTCTCTGGAAGTTTTTACACCATGCAACTGCGATGGTGTTTCATTCTGGACGACAGGTTTAACGTTGCGATTACGTACTGGACGAAATCTCGTATATCCTTTTGAATCGGCGATTTAGTGGATGAAGCAGTCGACTTCTCCCCTTTTCAAGCTAGTTACATATCGTTGTCTTCTCTCTGTAGCATTAAATCTACTCACCGAAAACTTGGAGTTACTAAAAGACAAGCGAATAAAAGCATCTACAGGATGATTAGACATCTCACAAAAAACCATGCAAGGGTAGTGAAACTCCAACGACTTAATGGTACAACTGAGGCACCAGCCTGAATTCAGAGCAAACAATTTCTGGTGCTGTAGCCGTCAAGGAAAAATTAATGCTTACGTATGCAGTGGGTTACTTTTGAAGATTCAATCTAAAAAAACATGAATTTCGTGTATGACCCTCATAATTTTGTTTCTCTTAGAGATGAAAAGTAATTTAGCTCTTGCAATGTGATATCATTGAAAATACTAACGGTATTGAACTAAAATTTTTATATAAGTTGGCCTATATATAGTTGAATACAAAAAAATGCAGAAAAACACAAGAAGAAAACAATAACAATACACCTTTTGCGGGCCAACGTAGCAGCATCCAGTAATTGCATCAACAATATTGTCATAATTAACTAACGAATTACTATAGAATCAAACAACAAAAATCATGCTTTAATAAAAATTAAAACACATTAAAAGAAAATAATTAGGATGGAAGAAATGTAATAGAACTCGAATGGCGAACGTTTTCAAAGGCCACTCGCCATCGGAGTTCTAATATTGATACATTTTCTGTCAACGGAATGACTACATAGTCAAAAATTATTTCCTCTGTGGCCTAAATTTATCCAATAACTGAAATAAAAGAAAGAACTTTTTTAGAAAAAGAAAAACTTAATAAATTTTTTTTATAACAAATCCAATAGAGAGAATACATAAAGTAAACATCCTTTACCCTCTGCCGATATACAAGTAAGAACGACGCTTTCGAGAAACATACCAGAACAAAGGAAATTAGGTCTAGAGGCTATCATATCTGGCTCCATCTGTGGAGAAAAATTCGAACCCAATTAACAGAAGTTTAAAAGCTCTTCAATCCTTTTAAAATAAGTTATTGCCTTTAAAGAAATTATTTTGGTAGCCGTTATCTTTTAAATTATTATTTAAATTATCTAAAGCTTTGACATAAGTTGAATGGTTATTAAAAATATTTTTTATTCTATTAATTTGAGAAAAATGGAATTTATTATTTTAAAGTGAAGAATGGTTTGAAGGTCACAAAGTGTAATAGCCTTGGAATTAAATTCTTTTCTTTTATCATGAATGTCAATAGAGACACCTGAATCCAAAATTTCAATTACCAGATCCCAAAAATTGGATTTGTTAATTTCATTATTAGTTTTGTTTAATTTAAGCTCTTCTGGATAGCAATTATATAAAGAGTTAAAATCATTAAAATTAAAGACTATTAGGTCATCAATGAATCGATAACCGTAAATAAGTTTATTCTTAATTAGTTCTCTCTCGAATGAATGAAGAAATATATTAGCCAATGCACTAGAGAAACAACTACCCATAGGAATGCCTAAAGACTACTTATAATAGTTAATTCCGTTAAAGAGATAATTTTCACAAATATTAACATTGCAAATTTCTAACCATTTATTTTTATCTATTATATATCTGGTTCTTACGTTATGAAAGAAAAATTACGCTAGGTTTCGCCCATGCGCAGTGAAAAAATGCCCAATGTGTAATTTCACTGCGAAACCAATGAACGCGGAAGGGTTAATAAGCATTCGCTTTCTTTTATTAGAAGCTACTAATCGAAAAGAGATGCGTCGATAATTTTCTAAAATACAAGTCAATTCAATTGTATTATCGCGGAGGTGTTTTTCTTTCTTGCAGCCCTGCTCGTTTCCCGGCTGACGAGCCGCCACAGATGGTACTGTGAAATTTCAGTTTTCAAAGTCCTATAAGACTAACCCATTAACTGCGAGTACTTTCTTATATATGTGGTTTATAAACCACATCCGCAGTTAAAGCGTTAATAACTGTATTTTCGTTCTATAATCAAGTTAGTTCGCTTACTGCGCAGAAATATAGCTATCGCTAGTTAGAAATGTAATTAGTTTTCTTATATTACTGTGGAATTAATTAGTGAAAATACAGGGTCAATATAAACGAAAACTTTGCAGGTGTATGGCCCCGTAGCGAGTATACTGTTAGAGGGAACGTAATAAAATTTTGGATGCAGATATTATACAGTATGTGCTCCAGAATGATGTGCAGAACAAAAGTCAAACTCTCACAGTTACGGTTACAGTGAAAGAATTTCGAAATTTTCAAATGGCAACATCTACTTTTTTCACGGGAACGTGATCCTCAGAGTAAGAAAATTAAAATGGTGTTGGAAAGGTATTTTTAGGGGGGAAAACGTGGCACTAGGTAGAGACAAATAAAACCTCTACTACCTAGTATTTACTATTGGTTATTTTCGCTTTTCCCCTCGTCTCTGCCTGACGCTGACATTTTTCGCTCTATAATTTAGGGGGAAAACATGGCACTAGGTGGAGACAAATAAAACCTCTACAACCTAGTATTTACTGTTGGTTATTTTCGCTTTTCCTCTCGTCTCTGCCTGACGCTGCCATTTTTCGCTCTATAAATACCATTCCAACTCCATTTTAAGTTTTTAACTGTGAGCATCACATTTCCATGGGAAAAAGGTGGTGTTGCCATTGGAAAATTTCGAAATGTTTTCACTGTAACCGTAACGGTGAGAGCTGGACTATTATTCTTCACATCATTCTTGAGTGCATGCCGTATAATACCACCTCCATTCAAAATTTTATTCCTTTCCCTGTAACTCCATGCTCTATAAGGGGTCATATATCTACAAATTTTTTTATAATCATTCTGTATAAGTATATTTCATGATAAGTATTGTTACAAAGCTATAAAGTCGTTTCCCTGAGATGCTAATCTTGGCGACAAATTTGGCGACCATTTTGGCGAATTGACGGAAAAGTTGGCGACTTTGGCGACAAAAAGAATTTTCTAGAAGGACCTCGAACTTTAAACCTATTTCTACTGGTTTCATGAACTTTCTAGAGATTACGTCACTTCCTACGTAATGAAGTCACTTCCCGTTGAAAGGTATAAAGGCAAGCTCTCAAGCCAAGAACAGTGAGTTGGAATTTGATCAGCAAGCAAGCTGGTGAGCTAACAAGAAACCTTTGAGCGCTGTATTGAGATTTATTGGCAGTCTCTGTTGTGAATAATGCTCTGTTAAACTGTGTCTGTCTGTGTTGTGACTAGTGCTCTGTTAATACTTGTGCTACTTATCTTTGATTGGAATATTTGTAAAATAAAGAGCTTTATTTTTTTAAATCCTGCTTATTGGATTGCATTCACGTAACCACAACACAATTTCTTTACAGTATTTACCTTTATAATTTCACTTCAAAGAGAACCTTGCTCCACAATATTAAAAGCATATCATAAGACATAGGATTCCTAATGATACATAAATGCATTCCCAAAGGCTTTTTCAATAGCGCATATATATTTCTCCACGGGTAAACCATGCAAATTAAGCCTAATTTCCTCATTAAAATTCAGAGAAAGCTTAAATCCTCTTCTCGATTGCTCACAACAAAAATATATTCTCAAAAATTTAATTTTTTACTGCCTTTTAGCATATGAATTTCCCATTCGTCATTTATTTTAGTATTGAAATTTCTGTAGAAATCAGCAAAGCCCATTTACGTATAAGATATATATTTAATACCATCCTAGCCAGACCAGTTTAGTATTTCGTTTGCATAAAATTTAGAAACAAAATATTTTCCCGAGTTGTGCAGGAAGTTTGGAATGTTTTAGGGAAAATACACTAATCAAATAATGGGGAGGGGGGAATCTCGTGTGGTAGAAATAAGATTATGAATAATGTTTTGCTTATATGTTCCGATGGGTTATTATGACTTAATTAACCGTCATTTCTATGTCTCGTTCGCCATTTCAGGGGTTATATACAGTAGAACCTCGCTAATCCGAACTAATTGGGGATGACCTCAGTTCGGATTCCGGGAAATTCTGTAAAATACTCCTGATACACCAAATGCAGTAGAGTATTGTTACAAAGCTATAAAGTCGTTTCCTTGAGATGCTAATCTTGGCGACTTGGCGATAAATTTGGCGACTTGGCGGAAAAGTTGGAGACTTTGGCGACAAAAGGAATCTTCTAGAAGGACCTCGAACTTTCAATCTATTTCTACTGGTTTCATGAACTTTCTAGAGATTACGTCACTTCCTACATAACGAAGTCACTTCCTGTTGAAAAGTATAAAAGCAAGCTCTCAAGCCAAGAAGCGTGAGTTGGATTTTGATCAGTAAGCAAGCTAACAAGAAACCTTTGAGCGCTGTGTTGAGATTTATTGGTAGTCTCTGTTGTGAATTCTTACTAGCGCTGTTTAATACTTGTGCTACGTTCCTTTTCCTAGAATATTTGTAAAATAAAAAAGCTTTATTTTTTTAAGTCCTGCTTATTGGATTGCATTAACGTACACCCACAAGATAATTTTGCCACAGTATTGACTTTGGGTACACTGCGAAAAGAGTGCAGAAAGAGCCAGCTGCGATTCGCATCGTCAAGAAGGTTTAGTTCCTTACGTCAAAAGAAGATGACCGATTTAGTTTCTACTCATTAAGGTACTGTATTCATTCTTAAATATCAATTCAACTGTTTCTTTTAAGTTAGTAATAAACATCAGCTTTATTTCCGATTCCTAATTGTTATTTTCCTTCGTCCTTTAATACAGATTTTTCAGAAAATTAAATAAAATGTGTTCTGATTATCCGAAATTTCGGATTCCTGGGGTTCTGCTGTATACTGAACTCATTTATTACATTAATTCTATTTCGTTAAGTCGGTGTAATTGTAACTCACCGAACGAGTCATCGTTCCATCGAAAGCACGAGTGGATTGCATTCGAATGACATATTCCATGCAATGGTGAACTGTTAGTGAAACCAGCGGGAGTGTTCTCCCCTAAACTTTCTCGTATACTTCCCCCCAAAGGTGCCGTTTCTCCTTCCCCCGCGTGGCTAAAAAAATTCGAACCTACTGTTATCCAGAATCCAATGACTATCAGAAGGTTTTTCATTATAGTGATTGAAAAATATCTAGGTAAAGAATTCAAATATATGCGTACCGATTAAAACGCATCTATTGCACGCTGCTAGGTTTCACTCTTGCCGTCTCAAGGACAAACTGACGTAATTCGCTCCTTTCGGGAGCACAGACTATTGCTTCTGTACGCATGCGCTTTGAGATAGCGGATTGGTTTCAATGGTAAATTATACAGGCTGACAGACAGTTAACCCTTTGACGGATTTGGCCCAAACTTTTATACGAACCTACATTCATGACGATAAAACTGTGTACCAAATTTTATCCATCTAGCTATTCAAGTTTTTGAGTTATAGTGTTCACATGACTTCGGACATACAGACAGACAGACTTCCCGTTGACGGATTTTGTCCAAAATTTGATAGAAATCTACAAATTATGTTTCAAGACCACATACCAAATTTCATCCCCGTAGCTCTCATAGTGTTTGAGTTATCATGTTCACAGACAGACAGACATAATTCCAAAATTGTGTTTTTCGGACTCGTGGAGGTCTAAAACGTGGAGATTCGACGATTTTGAGGATTGCAATACTTTCACTTTCTCTTTGTATACTTCGTATACGAGAAAGTAAAAATGATGGATGAAAAAGAAATTCCAGATTCGTGTTTAGTGCATTGTTTAAAATAAGCGCCAAATGGTTGGAGCTGCACTCTGTTGTCACCTCTCGAAGCGTAAAAAGGCTCATTTCACCCGAAGTAAACTGGAATTTATTACGGAGCCTCGCAGCTCACGAGCAGTTTTTATGACTGGAGAAGGTCTTATCATAACAAAGGTGGAAGGTCCATAAACGGGGCAAGATGCGAATTTTACGGCCTCCCCCTCCCTCGTTACGGATTAGTGCGCGCACCATTCAAATTTTAATAACTCCTTCCGACAAGATTAATATTGGCATGCAGTAGTTCATGGTAATGTCGCATAAAAATGCATCTCGGCTCTGATCGGGCCTCATGTCATTCATGAATGGATGGGTGCATTCAATAAAATGACATGCTCTGGGTGTCTTCTCAGTGCTCATAAATGACAACACTGTCCTTCTATCTTTGGCGTTGCCATTCGTCCCTTCATATACGGGACTGCCACCGTATTTCACTACTCATTACCGTATTACTATTTGTCCTGCTTTTGTCCAATCAGAAGTCTTGTCTAATAAAGCTATTCGAATAAGCACTTGCCATTCCAGCCCACAGTGCAAATGTGGGGAGAGTATTTTCCTTAAGATCATTTCAGTGGTCGGACGGAAGAAACAGATGGTCAGTGGAGAACAATTGAAGAGATTTTGATTTGGCGTTATAATTGTAAAATGACTTGCGACCAAGTTTATAATTATGCGAAAGAAGAAAATGCCATAACTAAGAAAGTAAAATCAGCTTTAAAATATGCCTGATCGCTTTTTATTATTCTACGCATTCATTTTATTAGATTGCTTAAACTTTATTGGCTTTTTATCAGAATAAAATAAACCATTAACTACTCACTTTTTTCAAGTTTTATTCATTTAGCACTTAAAGGTCCCGTTTCAGTGCTTCTCATTAAAGGCAACCCTATCTATCTTAGCAGTTTTGGCTCTGCTGCAGGCGCAGGTCTGATTCCATTGTCGGATTTTAATTTTGAGCGAGCCAACCGGTGCTCCCAATCGCAGCTGATTTCTGTATGCTGGTGTCTCCTTATATCAAACCATCATGTAAATGATTATGAGTATTTTTCTTCACTGTAACAAATATATTTTTCCCGCTGTCTCATTCCATCTTAATCTCATCTCACGAATCAGAAAACGAGAGGAGGGATTAGCAGAATCCAAAAAGTTTCTAAATTTTCGAATCATGCCCCCTTCGGATCATTTAGCATATGCTGGATGCTTGCGCATCATTTAGCATATGCTGGATACTTGCGCATCATTTAGCATATGCTGGATACTTGTGCATCATTTCCTGCTCGTTTAATTATATATTCGATCAATTTTTAAAATATTAACAACAGCTAAGTAGAATTATTGCAAAAAGTTTGCTTTTAATTTTTGTGGTACTTGTGTCAACATCAGCAGTTGGTCGGTAATTCAGCAGTAACACAGAACCAGAGAGAGAAAATTAGCACTAATGCGTAATTCTAGCTTAACTTTCACGCGCTCCAGTGACATCCGAACTGCACAGAGCTTAGTTCGGATGTCCTCTCTCTCAGTCTGAGGGACAGCCTTACATGTCTGGGTTAGTTAGGTTAGGTTATAAGAAGGTGTCGTTTTGAAGCAACACGACGGCTATTTTGCTTACATGTCTGGACAAAGTGCTTATACTTCACGGGAAAAACATTCTCCGCCCGAAACGTAATCCACACATGCCGATGAAAAGACCCATATGTGCACAAGCAAAAGAAACATAGGATCTGGCAGCGGAAAAAAGGACTAGTCTTCCATTTTTTCCATTATTCAACTAGTTCATTTTATTAAATTGTTTAAACTTTATTGATTTTTAGTAGAGTAAAATAAACCATTGCCTATCCACTTTTTCATGTTTTATTTATATAATGCGTAAACGTCCTGTATTTAATGCTTGAAAATTATGGCAACCCTACATTAAAACATTTTCAGACTCAAGACAAGAGATGAATTTTTATAAACTTCTCGTTACCGAATAGAAATCAATTAATGCAAATGTCGACCTGTGCGATCTGTTATATATAAGATATGATCAATTCAAACGCACACACACACTTTAAAAATCATCACTCAACCTCTGTTAAAAGAAACACAAGTAATCTAGAGAAAACAAAACGGTTCGGCTGCGACTCAGTCGAAAGAAGTGACTGGAATTAAGGTTCAAATCCCCCCAAATTCAGCTGTCTTAAGCGGTCTGCTTTAAAAACACTCTCCGCTAAGACCTTCTAGATTGGGATGCATATCATTAGGGAGGTCGATGCATGAAGGGAAACTGGCGTAAAGGGGAAATTAAGTCGGCATTTTTGGCTGGTTTCTGGGAGAGGGCGCCGTTAAATGGGTTTGTTGTTGGATTAAGGTTCCTCAACAATGACAAAGAATCGGAAATGGATTGAAATTTCAGCGAGATGGAAGTTAATTTCGAAATCTTTCTTTTAACGAGAATGCATTTTGCTTAGAAGAGAATCTTGTCAAAAATAATGAATCATATTTAATCTCAATTTATTAAACGCGATTTCTACTATAAAATGTTAGCATTTTTCTTACAGGTTGCGTAGTTTTTTACTTTCTCGTATACGAAGTATACAAAGAGAAAGTATTGTAATCATCAAAAAATTCGAACTCGAGATTTTGACGAATCTCCATGTTTTAGACCTCCCAGAGTCCGAAAAACACAATTTTGGAATTATGTCTGTGTGTCTGTATGCCTGTGTGTCTGTGAACACGATAACTCGAAAACTATGACAGCTACGGGGATGAAATTTGGTATGTGATCTTTAAACATAATTTCTGGGTTTCTATCAAATTTTGGACAAAATCTGTCAACAGCAAGTCTGCCTGTCTGTATGTCCGAAGTCATGTGAACACTATAACTCAAAAACTTGAATAGCTAGATGGATAAAATTTGGTACACAGTTTTATCGTCATGGATGTAGGTCCGCATAAAATTTTGGGCCAAATCCGTTAAAGGATTGACTGTCTGTCGGCCTGTATAATTTACCATTGAAACCAATTCGATATCTCCAAGCGCATGCGTACGGAAGCAATCCTCTGTGCTCAGGAAAGGAGCGAATTACGTCAGTTTGTCCTTGAGACGGCAAGAGTGAAACCTAGCAGTGTGCGATAGATGCGTTTTAATCGGTACGTTTCTCTTTGAATTCTTTACCTAGATATTTTTCAACCACTATAATGAAAAACCTTCTGATAGTCATTGGATTCTGGGTAACAGTAGGTTCGAATTTTTTTAGCCACGCGGGGAAGGAGAAACGGCACCTTTTGACCTTTTTGGGGGAATATACGAGAAAGTTTAGGGGAGAACACTCCCACTGGTTTTTCCGAGTTCGAGGGGTTGGTGTAAATGTAGTCTTCCCAAACGGGTTTATAGGTTGGAACGTTCCATCCTGCTTCGAGGGTACAGGAACTTCAAATGAACGGTGCAAAACAGAAGGTGCAACAAAATGATCACGATTATTGCTCAAAGTATCAGAAGACGGTATAGATTTGGAAACAGAAAACTGTTTCGGAAGCCCAGTTGGCATTTCATTAAGAGTAGAGAACTAGAGATTGATGAACAACAACAAAATATTTTAGAAGCGGTGATGATCTGAGACATGAATTATAAAGAAACAAGTGAATTCTGTGCCCATTCAATTGAGTAGCTCAGTAGTGGATTGTATGGGATTGGTTACCAATTGTTAAGTGATTAAAATATTACGAAATTTGTATTTTATTAGAAGTGTCCGAATATCTGGTGAGGTAAATTTACGGAGAGGGTTTGGTTATTGACTTTATAAAAAACGTTTAATTTAGCTTTCAAAATAGTCGATTGTATAGTTTTATTAAAATGAAAATGTAAATATTACTTAAAATTCCATTATGAAATATGGCAATTTAAATAGTAAATTGCAATAATACATAGAAAAACACGGTTTCAACAAAGTTTGAAAGTGTCAGCATACATTTAAGAGCATGTACTTTGTTAATATTGTGCAGTAATTGTTGCGTAAGGTTGAACGTTGTTGTAATAATACCATAGGAAACAATCAGATGAAAATACCATTTTATTTAACTGAAAAACAAAAAGATTCCCACTCGATAAATAATTAGCAAAACCCGACAGACATACAATATTAGGCATGATAAAAGAAGCGAGGTTTATTTTTTTAACTAACAAATGCCTTGATAATTTTGAACCGAAAGATTTCTTTTACATAAATAAAATACTTGTTAAATCTTTTAGGAGGAACATCGCATTAATGTCCAATTTTGAACTAATTAAGATATTTTTAAGAACAAAAACTGTAAAATTGTAAGCGGCAGATTCATAATAACCACGTACTGTATTGATTTAGCAGGTAATAAATATAGTGTTCTAAATCGAGACTTTGCTGTTGTAAGAAGTCTTTGATACTTTCGGACATAAAATTCCTCTAAATGAGTGCCTTTTTTAAATAACCAGCTTTAGTGTTCTCCCCTAAACTTTCTCGTATACTTCTCCAAAAAGGTGCCGTTTCCCCTTCCCCGCGTGGCTAAAAATATTCGAACCTATTGTTACCCAGAATCCAATGACTATCAGAAGGTTTTTCAATATAGTGATTGAAAAATATCTAGGCAAATAATGAAATTCAAAGATATGCGTAAGGGTTTTCCTCTCTTACCGGCTCAAGGACAAACTGACGTAATTCGCTACTCCGTAATGAAATTCCCTCTCCGTTCTTCCAGTACGCATGCTCGCGGATTCTCTTCAAAAGTAAATTATACGGACTGACAGACAGTCAACCCTTTGACGGATTTGGCCCAAGATTTTATACGGACCTACATTCATGACGATAAAACTGTGTACCAAATTTTATCCATCTAGCTATTCAAGCTTTTGAGTTATAGTATTCACATGACCGCGGACATACATATAGACAGACTTCCCCTTGACCTCTTTTATCCAAAATTTGGTAGACACCTACAAATTATGTTTAAGGACCACATACCAAATTTCATCCCCGTAGCTCTAATAGTTTTCGAGTTATCGTGTTTACAGACAGACATGATTCCAAAATTGTGTTTTTCGAACTCAGGGAGGTCTAAAACGTGGAGATTTGTCAAAATCTCGAGTTCGAATTTTTAGACGATTACAATACTTTCTCTTTGTATACTTCGTATACGAGAAAGTAAAAATGTTTAATTGAGCTTTCAAAATAGTCGATTGTATAGTTTTATTAAAATGAAAATGTAAATATTACTTAAAATTTCATTATGAAATATGGCTATTTAAATAGTAAATTGCAATAATACATAGAAAAACACGGTTTCAACAAAGTTTGAAAGTGTCAGCATACATTTAAGAGCATGTACTTTGTTAATATTGTGCAGTAATTGTTGCGTAAGGTTGAACGTTGTTGTAATAATACCATAGGAAATAAACAGATGAAAAAACCATTTTATTTAACTGAAAAACAAAAAGATCCTCACTCTATAAATAATTCGCAAAACCCGACAGAGGTACAATATTAGGCAGGATAAAAGAGGTGTGGTTTATTTGCCTTGATAATTTTGAACCGAAAGATTTCTTTTACATAAATAAAATACCCGCTAAATCTTTTAGGAGAAACATCGCATTAATTTTCAATTTTGAATTAAGATATTTTTAAGAACAAAAACTGTAAAATTGTCAGCGGCAGATTCATAACAACCGTGTACTGTATTGATTTAGCAGATAAAAAATGTAATAAATGTAGTGTTCTAAATCGAGCCTTTGCTGTTGTAAGAAGTATTTGATACTTTCGGACATAAAATTCCTAAAAATGAGTGCCTTTTTTAAAAAATAAATAATACTACATGTGCAGGGCATGAATAACGTGTATCTCCACCGAAAACCGCGGTTGGCCGGTAACAAAGATGTTGGCTCGGAGGAGCACAGGTTCGAGACCCGATACCACCAGAGACCCGCTGTGTATGCACATCTGGTACATGTGGAAACTGTTACCGATCCACCTTTGTTAGCTTGGGGGCCGCCGTTACCTAGTGGTAAGGTCTTGGCTTCAGGGACGAAAGACTCCAGGCCCGAAACCCGATTCTACAGAAGATCTGATGTGATTTTGGACTTGTTGCACGTTAAACCATACTTAGGGAGTCAATCGTCCTCCCGCTGGTCTCGTGCACATCCCTACTCTTTAATCCCGAGGGGACTTTTTCTTCAAGCCCCTTTAAAACCTGGAGTTTTTGGCAGGAAGCGACATGAATTGGACTCGCCCAACATGGGTGGTTATTTACCCCACCACCCCGCCCCTGCTATAACCTTCTCGTAAGGCGCACGGAAATGGCCTGCGGTTGGCAAGGATAATTGGACCCCCCACCGCGCTCATCTCCTAAACCATCTCAGAACCCCACCTCCCCTATGAAGAAGCCAACCACTCAGACCGGCCATCGTCGCTGTTGCGGGGGGATTTTTAGACCGCCTCGCTCGGTGTGAGAGGGTTAAGGCAGTAACCCTTCAACCGGCTGGAACGTAGAAAGTCGCTCTCTGATGACTATTCTGAAACTGGCTCCGTCGCAGAAAGTCGTTCTTCGATTATTACTCTTAAACCGGCTCCGGCGTAGAAAGTTGCTCTCTGTTTATTACCCGAAACAATTGCGTTCACCATTTAGCTACAGAGAGGCCGTTTTCAAAGCATTCAGCTGAAATATTTTCGCCGCTCAAAGGGTTAAACAGCCGGAGGGGCAGCTGGTGTGATGCGGAAGTTTGGAGAAGGGGGTCCCAGCTCAGGTGTTATCCTCGTCATCTGACCGCTGTTCAAAGTGACGAGGTCCGTCCCAAAATAAGCCTCGTGTTGCTTCAAAACGGGACGTTAATATAATTAAACTAATCTTCGTTAACTTACTTATTTACAAACGGATAGCGTAGAAGAATAGTGCGTAAATTTCCACTCATTTTATAGAATTTCATTTCTATTTTACGCATTGGGCAGTAGCTCTTCAAATAATAATAGTTTTAGATTAAACAATACTTTAGCATACAGTGAAAAGTGTGATGAAGAGTTTTTATCCTAAATTACACGAGATCATTAAATGTTTAAGAATGAAGTAAATAAACGACTTTAAAAATATTCAAAATAAATGGCTATTACCGACGAATACTATTTTTACTTTACTTCTATGCTTGTATCATCAAGGAAATGTCCTAGAAGAAATGTTTCCTTGAAAAAAATAGCTACTTTATATTTCATACTTCAAAGCGTACCGCAATAAAACATTAAACTATCTCTAAGATATTCAAAGTAGAAATTTTTCTTTATAATGTTAAGAAATGTAACACTTTTCCAGAAGTTTCAAGCATTAGAAAATGAGGAAGAAAAAATATTAGAAAAAATACCGCAACAATAATCTTAAATGACTTTCTTTTCTGGCTGAAATCTTTTTTTCTACCGAAAAAAAAAGAACTTTTCTGTCAGAAATTTAACTCCATTTCGAACTTCCACGCACTTGCGAGTCATTTTTCTTTTTCTCCAAACAAGGGTTTCATAATTGCAGTTGTCCTACCACAAAAAAGAAACATTTAACGAGATGAAATTGACGAGAGAGGGAAAAAAAGACTACCAACATTTCCTACCAATTCGCGAATGCAGACGATTCTTATGAAAAAACCGCGCCATTTTATCTAGTTTCATATTCAGTTGTTTCTCATAAAAGAAAACAGCACTAGATTACGAAGTCAAATTTTAAAACGTTTCTCATATCAAAGAAAAATTGAGACAGAAAACTGGAGATGGAAAAAGAAAATCCGTCTCTTTGCTTTTTTTATATATTTCATAAGAAATTACATTCCCTTTCGAAGACGCGAATAAATAGAAAAATAAATAAAGCTCGTTGAAATCTGAATTGAAAATATTTTTCTTGAAGGCAAACAGATCACGGAATGCACTCGCATACAAATAAAGCTCGTTTCTCCCGCTCTTTTTTTTTTCTTTCACTCCTCAGCGGAGAGATATTTCATTCTGATTAAAAAGCCTACTTACAACAAACAAAATATTCCTCTCGCCCAACTGGAGTGCTTTTAGACCTCAATAAGGTCATAAAAGTTTGCTGATGACATGGAATCCGAAGCATTAGTGCAAGATAAATAAAATCTACCATTGCGGTAGTTTGAGATTAACTTTTCAACTTTTTCAACATCATTTTTATTCCCCATCATAAACATCCTTTATGTAAACAAACGAAATAGATTCATTGGCTACGTCGTGCCTTATTTCCAAAACTTGGTCTCCCCCTTTTCACTCCATTTTTTCCTACTTCAGCAGAAATGCATATTAGCTCATTATTCTTCATTATGTGACTTAAATCGAGCAAAATGCCTAGAAAAATCCACTTAACTTGGGGCTTAGCTCTTGCGCTGTGTTTGGAACTTCTTTCGATGGGTATAAAAATTAGTGGTTGTTATCGTGAAATTTTTATTCAAAATCTGAATAAAGAATACCTGTTAGTGTTTTTACTGAAAAACAGCCGAGATTTAAAAATTGACTACTTATAAGAATGAAAGCTAATGAAACATTTTTCTGCACTTCGTAAATGCTGAATTAAAATTTATACTCAGCTTATTCTCGATTTTAAATACATCTTTCAAAGAATTTTGAATTTTTTTATTTACATTTTGTAAACTGTGAGAAGGATTAAGATGGCTTACATGTGACAGGTTCCGAGTTAAAGTAAACCAAGCCCATGAGAGTAATTTCTGAGAAAATGACTCTCAAAGCTGCTAATTGTTCTCGATGCCTTGTTGATACAGATTGAACTATGGATTTCAATCATTATGAAACAAAAAATATAGCCTTCTTACGCTACCAGGGCATTTATTAGTGCAAAATGGACCAAACGTGGATTTGGTACACTCTGACTCTGAATAATTATACACAACTTATTCCATTGATGAATCCTGGATTTGGGTCTGGAGGAGGCTGAGATCATTATAATTTTGTATCGTCGTGAAATGTCAAACCTCATGGCTTATATAAGACAAAAGACTTTAACTTTAGACTTTACTCACCTGACAATAATAATCATAAAGAACGCTACGGTAATTTCGATAATTTAATAAAAAACAGAATGAAATAACTTGCCAAAAACTGTTTTCGACTGCTTCAACACTACGAGTGGAATGACTACAAAAGTGGGGAAATTTTCGAACCTGTCACAATTTTCTTCATTATTATTTAACAAAAGGGAGTTTAAGAACAAACAGTTGAATTGATTTTAAATAAAATGAAGAATTCTAGTTTATGTCTGGGAGGTGCTGCAGCCCCATAGCACCACCCCTGGATTCGCCACTGACTTATTCATAAAACTGACATTCAATCAGTAAAAAATAAAATGCACAGTACGGGAAAAGCTACCACGGTGTATCATTATTCTGAATTAACTAGTTCTGGACATAACCGTAGGGTATTTGATTAATATATCTGAACGAAATTTAGTGAAATAAAATTTTAAAAAAATCTTGATTTCCAAATAAAATTTGTTTGAATTCTTGAGTCTTTCTATACAAAATGCAGATGCTTAAGAACACATATTACTTGGGTTAGCATAATTTCTTTAGTTCCAATCCGGACACACCTAGGGGAAGGGTCTTGGTGGGTCGAAGTATAGTAAAAAAAATTTATTACTTCGGATCAATGTTCCTCTTTTGTAATATTATCGCAGAATTTGAGGAAGTGAAAGAAACTAAGGAAAGAATGAAACACTGGGGATATTTAAACCGCGAAAGTCGTCGGGTGGAACTATTCAAACACTTTCCCGCCAATAATTGAAATCATACGAACTTTTGTATAATTATCGAATATATTCTATGTCTGCCAGGCACTGATGCACCCGTAGAAAGGGTCTTTTCTCTTATGAATAAATTGCGGACGACCTAGGAAACACAGTTGTATGTCGCAATTTATAAAGCAACATAATTACCAAAATAAATTTTAAGAAATCCTGCCAAGAATGCGATTCTTTTCTTCAAATCAACACCAAATATACTGAAGTAAAAATGTGTTCTTCCAAAAAATGCAAGATCACGTGAATTATTTATATTCACGCGTTTATTCCTTCCTGTTATTTTCATTAATAAATAAAAACTGTGTTTTCTTGAATTCGCATAATATTACCCAAAAATTAAAAAAATGTCCCTTTTTTGAGGGGAAATAAAAAATGGTCACTTTCGGTATGAGCTTATTTGAGTCCGTACGAACTCTGCTGTCCTTTTCTTCGTTAGACACCCTGGGCAACTGACATTGGGCATGCATAAGCTTGCCAGATTTCTGAAATGTTCAACCGGAATGCCCCCCAGAGTCGCGGGTATTCAAGGGTACACACCCTAGGCGGGTTTTTAGAGTGTTTTAGAGGGTAGTTTATTCTCAATGCTATGAATAAATGGTTACTGATTAGGAACCTAAACTAGGGGTAATAATAAATGACACAAACATAGAAATTTAAACATTTTATTTCTTACAAGTTAATATTTATAAGTTACTTAAGTAAGAAGAAATATTTACATGTACTTCTCATTGGCTAGGACTTGTTTAGAAAGTCTTTTTTGTTATTAATTTTGTTGTAAAAATCTTCACAAGCTAATCCGATATTAATTTTACATGTCATCAAGCCTTTAACCGTAGATTCCTTCATCAAACCCCTATCATCAGTTCATGCGTTGTTCATCAAAGAAAATACTCTCTCAGCTGGTGCTGATTTCCCAGGTAAGCAGAAGGCATACTCGAAAATTTTGATCAGATTGGGGGCTGCTATGTGATTCTCCTTGAAGTGACCAAACAGCCTGAACCATTTTTCTTCACTTGAAATAATCACATCTCTGGTAGCCTCTTCTTGCTTCCACTGTTCCCAATTTGACTGCAAATACTCTTTAGCAAGCACAACTTCGTCAAACAGCTGATCATTCATTGTTTATTTTCATATCGGGTACATCAAGAAGACTGCTATTAATAATTTCAGCAGAAGTTTCGGCGTTTTCCCAATCAACAGCATTTGTTTTGGTCAGATTGACCCATGCAAACTGTTCAGTTTTTCCAAAACTATTGCCCCAGAGGTCCAAGTATGCAATGCATCTTATATAAAAGCCATCAAATTCTTCTTTCACACTGTTACGGATCCTAAATAATCCTTCACAGTTAATTATTTTTAGACTTTTTTTGGTCATCTATAATCAAATTTAATTTTTACCGGGACGTGAAGTAAACCGGCCGGGACACCGGGATTTTGTCTGAAAACCGGGACGTCTGGCAAGCCTAGGCATACATCTCTCTCATTTCGAATACCCAAGCAACGTTATTGAAAAAGATATTTCAGCCGCAATTTTAAATATTGCATTTCACTGCATCCGTAAATGCCGTTATATCCCTCCATTATCCCGAGTGCTTGTCTGAGTTTATTCCCAAAACTCGAATCGCCGAAATACCTCGAAAAGGCGGGCGCCCCCCCCCATCTCGGAGAAGCTCCTCCATAAAACCGGAGCAGACGGGGCAGAAAAAAGGGAGCAAACACCCACCAAAAAACCATTCCAAATGCAAAATAAGCCCTCTTCCTCCCAGAATGGACGCCAATTCTTATGGTTTTACGCTTTAACGCACCTCCCCATAATTGAGCCGGAGATCCTGCCATCGATTATTGACTAAACAAAGCAAATAAGCAAACGAAAAATAATAATAATAACAACTATCGTCTGCAGTTTTGGTGACGCTCGACCTTTTCTTCCTTTTCCGCTGGAAGGATGAACATATTTCTCCTGTTTATGCATTACGGGCGCCATAAAAACAGGGTTCACCAAGGCAAAAATAAACTCTGTATTAGGGCCGAGGAAGAAACGTGCCCGTGTTTTGGCGAGGAAATGGCTTTGTTCTGCGTTCCTCATTTGGGTTTGGATTCGTTCAGGCTGAATGGTTTTCGATATTTTTATTCTGCACACTTGAATTTCTCGGATGCGTCCTCAGAGTGGTATACATTAAGAAAACATAACTCTGAGCGAGGAATGCAGCATCTTTTGGAGTCTTCCTGTAATTACGCTTTGTATTTCTTACCAGCTCATGTTCCCGGCGTTGCTTGGGATGAAAAGTTTTCATGTCTGATATTTTAGTAAACAATACTTTCGTATAAAATATTATAATATACTAAGGCAGTGGCGAATCCAGGATTCGGGTCGGGGGGGGGGGCTGAGGTCATAAAAATTTTGTATCGTAATGACGAATGTCAAACCTCATGGCTTATATAAGCCAAAACACTTTAACTTTACAGGCTTTCCTCTCCTGACAATAAGAATAATAAAGAGCTCTACAGTATTTTCGATAATTTAATAAATTACAATGAAATAACTAGCCAAAAAATGTTTTCGACCGCGCCAACGCTACAAGTGCGAGTGGAATGACTATAAAAGTGGAAAACTTTCGAGCCTGTCCAGTTAGAAAGCAATGTTGTCACGATTTTATTACTATTCTTTTAAAATGAAAATTAAGATCAAACAGTTGTATTTATTTTAAATTAAATCAAGACTTTTGGTTTAGCTCTGGGGGGGGGGCTGCAGCCCGATACTTCCTCCCCTGGATTCGCCACTGTACTAAGGTGACAAACCGTCTTCATTTTGTAAATTCTGTCCTTCCTCGCAAAGTGTACAATAAATGATATTACAAATGTTTTTATTATGCATTTATCATATAAAACTGTATTATATTTATTCTTGTATATATTCTGGTGTATTCTGTATTATAGTTGCAACGAATTAAATGTTTCTTTTATTTATGATATTTTTGAGCTTCATTTATTTGTGTCCTTTTGTTGGAGGTTAAAAGTGGGTCACCTTAACTAGACAAAATCATCTTACAGTCATTTGTAAACTGAAACGAGAATATCAGTCGAACGAAACGTTTTTTAATTTTCTCCATAAGCTACAATATTCGTTATAAATACTTCAAGTTTTGCTCACAAATACTAAAGTGAATGAAGGTTTTTGATAGTTAATGAAATAGTAAATTGTTCTTTAATGAAAAGCGCGAATCCCGAGCAACGGTGCGTATATCCGCTTGTAAAAAATAAAGTATTTAATTAATTGTCACGAAATCTCCACTAAAACCTTCCATTTGTCGCATAGTATTTGTGAGTGAAATTTGAAGAGATTTCTATTCCAGTGACGGCGAAACTTTTTGAGAAGCGGGTCAAATTGTGTTTAATATATTAGCCCGTGGGTCAGCAAGTCAGTGTCGTCACTTGGAAGGGGAGGGTGAGGGTGTTCTAAAATTTTTACGAATAATTTGGAAGCACTGAAAATTTGTTAACAGAAAACTTGACGGTTAACCCATTATTTTTTTCTTTTTTTTCTCACATTTAATTAATCTTTTTAAAAATCACATTTCCTTTTTCTTTGGCTACTTTCACTTTTGCAAACGAAATTTATGACCGACTGTCATGAGTCACACATAGGTGCAGTGAAACGATAAAAAGTCTGTTAGCCAACTTCCACTTGGAAATCTTTTTTTATGAATTCTACATTGGATATTTATAGTTTAATTTTTTAATATTTTCAATTGTCTGTTCTCTCTTTTATGGTATAAAAAGTAAGTTTGTAAAAATTAACGCGTGGATCATTTAAAAAGCCTTCGTGGGTTATATGTAGATTTGCCATACGTCCCGTATATACTGGACAGTCACCGTTTTTCACTACTCAGTCCCGTATTACTATTTGTCCCCTTTCTGTCCCGTGTTGGTAACACTGAGAGTCTATTGAACCAATTTTGTATATCTAAAAGATTATTTAGAGAAAAACCAGCGGGAGTGGTCTCCCCTAAACTTTCTCGTATACTCCTAACACATGTAGGGACAAAAAATAAGCTAAAACCCCTAGCGCAGTGGAGATAAAAAATAAGCGAAATTAAGTCAGTTCCCCGCAAACTCGCTCGGATAAAAATTTCGAATCTGCTCTATTCCCAGAACGCAACAACTTTTGAACAGCGCACGTTGAAACGACAAAACGGAAATAAAATAATCAGAGCAGGATCAGAATTCGCCAAAATGGAGAAAAAAGAACCAAAAGGGAAGAAACGAAGCGCGTTCTTAGCTACAATTTCGTAGACCGCCAAGGTCAAAAGCCAACTATACTAACTTGAGTAAAATAAGCGAAACGCTCGCCAACACAGAGTCGCAATGTGCATTTTGAAACAAATATGCAATTTGAACACCTTTTTCAACGGATTGAAACGAAATTTGAGCACAGATCTATAATTAATATTAGCAAACGTCATATCAATTTTTATTTATCTAAGCCAAAGGGTTTAGGAGATATAATTTTTACAAATATGCGACTATACAGACCGACAGACAGTCAACCCTTTGACGGATTTGGCCCAAAATTTGATACGGACTTACATTCATGATGATAAAACTGTGTACCAAATTTTATTCATCTAGCTATTCAAGTTTTTGAGTTATAGTGTTCAAATGACCGCGGACAGACAAACTTCCCGTGGACGGATTTTGTACAATTTGATAGAAATCTACAAATTATGTTTCAAGTTCACATACCAAATTTCATCCCCGTCGCTCTAATAGTTTTCGAGTTATCGTGTTCACAGACAGACATAATTCCAAAATTGTGTTTTTCGGACTCGGAGAGGTCTAAAACGTAGAGATTCGTCAAAATCTCGAGTTCGAATTTTTTGACGATTACAATACTTTCTCTTCACACAATACATTACTTTCTCTTCTTACAATATTACAATACTTTACGATTACAATACTTTCTCTTCTTACAATACTTTCTCGATTACAATACTTTCTCGATTACAATACTTTCTCGTATACTTCGTATACGAGAAAGTAAAAATACCAATGAAAATTGCGAAGCAACTATGAAATTGAATATGGAAGAGAGGAAAAAGAGAAGTGGCTTTTTTGCAGATGTAAAGTATATTGATCAGAGGTCATCTCTAATGAAGCTATGCCATTCCATACCACAATATAAATGTGGGGAGAGTATTTCCCTAATGTCAATTCAATGGACAAGAAACAGGTTGTCAGTGAAGACAGTTGAAGCAATTTTCACTTGCTATTATAATTTTAAAATGCATCGAGTTTTATAATTATATGAAAGAAGAAAATAATATAATTGAGAAAGTAAAATCACCTTAAAATATGCCTGGGCTAAAGGGGATTAGCCTTGCATCTTTTTTATTGTTCTACGTGTTCATTTTATTTGATTGCTTAACCTTGAATGTTTTTATTTTTATCAGAGTGAAATAAATCATAACATACCCACTTTTTCATGTTTTATTTAAACAATACCCTCTCTATCTGTACTTCGTATACGAGAAAATAAAAAGACACTGTAGAATGCGATCTTTTGCGCCACGGAAGTTTAAATATAGCTGTTCTTGAATGAGGACGCCGGGCGTTAACGGGTTAAAGAAGAGATTTTGGAATTGAAGAGAACCAAAAAGTTCACCTCCACATTAATGAAATATTTCCTTCCTTTAGCGCGAGTCAATATCCTTAATGTTAAAAGAAATTAAAGACAAGGGGGGGGGGGCGCAAAATGGAAGGAGTTGAAAAGTGAAGGGGGAGGAAAATCGGACGCCTGGGAAATTCCGAGGAATTCCCGCCCCTCATTTCCTTCCAATCGGTTGCCCAGGTGAGGCAGGGGGGACGAGGAGAAGGGCCCGCTGCTCCTAACAGTCATTGATCAGGTGTTCGTTAAGGGCAAAGCGAAGAATTTTTTCTCATAAACACACGCCACATCGCATTTTTCTTATTTATTCAAGGAATTTTTAATCACGCTCTACTTGTTCCTCCCTTTCTAGAGGAAATATTTTGTCCCCACCCTCAAACGCAAAATAATTTAAATATGAAAGAATAAAGTAAATAGTTACGAAAAATTATAATAAAAAAGGATAAATTATTTTAGTACTTCCAATCATTCTAATAGAAGATTATTAGATAAATAAAAGAATTTCGATTACTTCTCCAAAATTATTTCTAGAATAAATAAATGAAGAAATAATAAAATGTCACTATGTTCTTCCAACACTCGTTCATCGGATGTTTGTTTAGGGAACTGTGAAGATTTTTTTTCGTAAATGCACAAATGGAATGAAGTATTTTTTTATGATAAACTCCCGGGATTTTTACACTTTTTCATCTTCCTTCGCTGTTTTTTGTCGAAATATTTAGTCTCATTTTTTAAATGCAAATAAATAGAATACGTTTACTTAATTTTTTTATAAATGAAAAGAAACTCGATTTAAAATAGCTATTTAAATAGATCTCTATCAAATATTTGAAGTCAAGACGACTTACAAACAATATCATTGAGAAAGGTGCTAGGAAATTGTCAGGGTTGTTAAAGGGTACTTAAGGTATGTGCCTACCCTAAAATCGACGTTTTTATGAAAATTTTCGAAATTTTTTTTATTACTTTGTATTAAAGCCCATGCATTTAGGATTCCAAAAACGGTTTACTTTAGTTTCTTCGTTAGTTAGAAGCAAAGTTATTCCCTAAATTATGAACCAGAAGTGAAATTTTCGAAACCGAAACTAAGCCATAGAAATGCAAAAAACACATCTAAACAGCTATTTCTTTACTCTTAGACAATGTGAATGTACAATTCACTTTTTAAATATTGAATTAAGTTTTATTTATTTTTTATTATTGTTCTAAGCGTATCTGGCAGCTGTTTCTCTAGTTACGGGATATTTTACCTAAAGAAAATTTCGCTCACTCCAAACACTGTTATTAGGTAGTAAAATAGCAGTTTAATTACTCAATTCAGGCGATATAAGGCTAATGACTGTATTTAACCATCCTAAGGTCAAACTTGAACCAGAAAGTATTTTAAAAAAAACTTGATATTGAGAGAATTAAGAAATCGAAGCTACAAGTCGAACCAAAAACAAAATTATCAAGAAAAAAATTTAAAGTTAATTTTTAATTAATTTTGATTTAAATTTAAGTCAAAGAAGGCTTAACTTACAGATACTGTGAATTTTAAGTTGTTAAAATATGTATATAATTTTTTGTGCGACTTTAAAATCTTCATTTGCGTTTTCTGGAAAATAGCCATTTTCATTTTTTTGTATTACGAAAAATCTCATTTCTTAAAACGTTTTTAAGATATTCAAATAAAATTTAATCACAGTGTTCTATACTTCTCTAGGTATGTTATGAACCTCAAATATAGCTTAAAGTGCATAATTATTTATTTTAGAGCTGTTTTTATTTGAAAAAGTGATAGTTTTTTTTGTAAAAAGCTGTTGCGTACACAACCTTTGGTATATCTCAGTAACTTTAAGAGGTACTCTAAATATTCTGCTTCATAACACAGGTAAACGTATACCAAATATATTATTGAAAGAAAAAGGGAAATACATGCATTAGAATTTGTTATAGGAAGTTTGGCGTAAACGTCAATTTTTACTAAATTTTGACCAAAAATGGTCAAAATTTGGAAAATAAAAAATTTGTTCATTAAAATAGCATTTGAATTAACAGTTTTATACACCATTATAACTGAAAACATATGCGCTGAATAAAAATTTCCTTTTTTTTTCAAAAAAAACTGCTCCGAAGGTAGGCACATACCTTAACAACCCATAGTTTAAGAAATCTTTGATAGTTTCCTGATTAGTTTTAAAAGAATGTATAGTAAAGCACCGTTTATACGCTTCTCATTTATACGTAGTTACATCTCTTTCCCGATTGATTCGTAACCATTGTAATGATAAAGTGCTTCGGTTATACGTCGTATTCCCCTTTTCTAAAATTCGCAAATTTTCTGCCTTCTTCATTATTTCTCCGTTCGATTAAGGGTGAAACTTTTCCTAGAAGGCAGGGCAGATAACATGATGAAGATTGCGAAGGAATTTCCCCACTTTCTTTTAACTCTTCAATCCCAAAACGAGTATCTAGACTGGCAAAGAGAGCAAATCGAATGAAAAGAAATTATGTTTAGAAAATGCAATGTATTTTATTCTTGAGTCATTATATTCAGAAGGTTATTCGCCAAGCGAGGTGAGAATAAAATACTTTTGCCTCGAGTTCCCTCAATTGCAGTAATCTCAGTAGGGAAGAGTGGGATAAACCGGGCACCCTTGATTATGGCGCTATTATTTTTCTTTTCTAGCGGGCAGATACTGAATGACACTCCACTAGTCAAGAAAAAGGAACACTCGTAGTGGCGTGACGTGCCGTTGAATTCACTGCGTCTGCGAAGGTTTAATTGTTTTGAACCGTCCACTCTCTAATGTTCGTGTGATTTTAAACCATCCTCATTACAGTTATAAAAACTATATTTAGTACAGCTTAGATTTAATTCAATATTTTCGCGGTTCTATTTCGCTTGTTATAACCCCTGCGCTCTTGGTAAAACCGGGTAGTCCCAGTGGCGTAAGACGGAGATAATCAGTAATGATGATTCCTCCGATGAAGACGATAAAAGCGCATCAGACGTTGATTGTTTATATTTTAACGATGTATTTTATAATTTAAATAAAAGAGAAAGGTTAATCCATTGTAGAAACTGTCTTAGCTGGGCCCACGAAAGTTGCAGAGGAAGAAGACAACTGCTTTAAATGTGAATTTTGTAACTAATATTCTTAAATTCTCATACAAAATAAAAATGTCCGCTACTTTTCCTCTGAAAATCGAGTTTTCCTGATTTCCCATAAGGTTAACATATGTACCCGGTTTAACCCCACTCTTTTGTTTTTATAAAAAGTATCGTTACTAAAAAAAGTAGTAAAACTATGAGTTTTCACTTGAAAGATATATTGTATTCCGATAAGCAATGAATGCTTTAATAAAACTTGACCAGCTCTGTGTCAAATACGTTAGCTGCAACAAGTCTTAGATACTAAGTCTTACCGCGCTTTCCCCATATCATGCTAAAATGAGGATTTATTGTTGCGAAGCAGTAGCGAATCTAGGATTCGGGTCTGGGGGGGCTGAGGTCCTTGAAAATTTGTACTTGTATGTGATGAAGGTAAATCTTGAGAATAGAAAGTGGTAACGCAAAACTCTTAACCTTACAGACTTTAATGTCTGCACCCATTAAGAAATCAAAAAAATACAATTAACATGCGATATTTGATAAATTACAAGAAATAATCTAGCAAAAATGAACTTCGACTCGTCAAGAACTTACAAGCTGGAAATGAATTACAAAGTAGGAAAATTTGAGCCAGAACCAGAAGTTAATGTGAAACGATTTATTATTTTTTGTAGATAAATTAAGAAAACAAACTAGTGGTTGAATGATGATTTAAATAAACATCAGAATTCTGGCTTGGTCTGGGGGGGCTGTGTGACAGCCCCCCCCCCTGGATTCGCCACTGTTGCGAAGTGCTCCCTCTGTTTCAGTCCGTTAGATCCATAAAACACATGATCTCTTGAGATAACCCGTGGGTTTACCCATTCGTGTTTTCCCTCTTAACCAATTCTTACGCAATCCTTCTAGAGGTTGGCGAACGTTTGTGAGCAGGGGACGGAGCACCATAGTGTAAAATAAACGTGTTGCACAAAGTAATCTGCAAAGACAAGACTATAAACGAACGTGCATTATTTTACTATGATTTAAACATTGTGTCCTACCATTCAATTATTAAATTGTCTAATTTGGGGCTTCTTGAACAGTGGGTCGCGGGAACTTTCAAATACCTTTCTTTCAGGTAATACTCCTATGGTGGTGGCTCTTTGATAAAGTCCGCCATTGGGGTTTCCCTCCGATTTTTCCATTTTAATTGTTTTTTCTTTTGTTTTTCTAGTTTTTTCTTTTATGTGTTTTGGCTATTTTATTCTTGGGGAATTTTTGTTGTTTAATTCTTTAGTGATGGGTTGGTTAGTTGTAGTAAAATGTATGATGCAATCACTGGATGCTGCTGCGTTTGGCGCGCAAAAAGGTGTATTGCTATCATCGTTGATTACTTCTTTTTAATATTTTTTTCTAGTTTTTTTCTTTTTTAATGTGTTTTATTTTTTTATTATTTTTAACATTTTTTTTAATTTTCTATTGTTTGTTTTTGTATTTATTAGAATATGCTGCATATGCGCCATTCTGTATAATGTAAAGGGTTTAATTAATTTTTAATTAATTCAAGAAAAATTTTTTAATAATCTGTTAAATTTTATTAATTGTAACTGTTTCTTTCAGGCAGATTTATTATAGGAATACAACATATTACAATGGTTTTCCTGACTTCGGGAAAAATTCTGCAGATCTTCGCCGATCATGATGCATAGAACACAAAATCACCCCTCGTTCAAACGTTTATGTGTATGTTTATTGTCTTTAAATATTATTTAGTGTTTAGTACAGTAAAGCATAGTTTATAAGTTTCTCATTTATACGTCGTTTGATCACAGTCCCTATTCATTCATATTCGTTGTAATGATAAAGTACTTCGTTGATACGTCGCAAAACTTCAGTTATACGTCGTTTTCCCCCATTCTAAAACGTAAAAAGTTTCGCCTTTCTAGTATGTGTGTTAC